>CM075977.1:392949984-393036436 GCA_038087875.1 Malacoraja senta
CGCCCCATCAAGTCTACTCTGCCTGTCTATTCGCCCCATCAAGCCTACTCTTCATGGCTGATCTATCTCTCCCTCCTAACCCCATTCTCCTGCCTTCTCCCCATAACCTCTGACACCCATACTAATCAATAATCTATCTGTCTCTGCCTTAAAAATATCAATTGACTTGGCCTCCACAGCCTTCTGTGGCAAAGAATTCCACAGATTCCCCATCCATTGACTAAAGTGAGATCAGCAGGTCTCATCTGCCTGTATATAATCCATAATCCCTCTATTCCCTGCACTTCCATGTGCCTATCCAAAAGCCTCATAAACGTCACTATCGTATCTGCTTTCACCACCACCCCTACCAATGCGTTCCAGCCATTCACCACCCTCTGTGTAAAAGACTTGCCTTGCACTTCTCCATCCAACTTTGCCCCTCTCACCATATAGCTACACCCTCTAGTGTTGGACACTTCCACCCTGGGAAAAAGGTTCTGACTCTCTACCCTATCTAGGCCTCTCCTAGTTTTATATATTTCTACCAAGTCTTCCCTCAACCTCAGTTCCAGAGAAAACCATCCACTCCCCACACACTGGGGATAATTTACAGAAGGCAATTAACGTACAAACCCACACGTCTTTGGAATGCGGGCGGAAACCCACGCGGTCAAGGAGAGAACGTACAAACACCTCAAGGAACGGCAACCGAGGTCAGGATTGAACCTGGGTCTCCGGCAGCGTAAAGCAGTGGCTCTACCGAGATCTCCGGTTTCCTCCCACACTCCAAAGACGTACAGCTTGTTGGTTAATTGGCCCCAGAGTAAACCCACGCGGGTCGCGGGGTGAACGTACAAACAGACAGCACCTGTGGTCGGGATGGAACCCGGGTCTCTGGCGCTGTAAGGCAGCAACTCTACCACTGCACCACCATGCCTATATAAAGACCCTTCCCCAGGATTGCAGCAACCAAACTTCTGCACCAGATAGATACACAACTGCATCCATTCCATTTGTCCTTTGCAAGAACTTAAAGTTGATATAATCCAAGGAGCCCTTCTTTACAGATTCAGATGAGCTGAATATAAGAAGCCCTCTTCTTGTGATTAGAGAGTAATGCTGCTTTAAGAATGAATCCCCTGATGACAGGATGCAAGAAAACATGTCAGGCTGTTCTGGGTACCATCATTTCAAGAGAACATAATCTCCCTGGTACATTTACAATGTGGTGCTGGTTAAATATAGAGTAATTTGTAGTCTATCATGTTCAGTTGACTAATAACTGGCACATTTGTTTAATGAGTTTGATTTGAACTGTAAAAAATTAGGAATCATTTTTATCTGTATCTGACAATTTACATTTACCAATGTAGGATTCAGAGTTGTGTGTACAATATTAGATTAATGTAAGGTAATTTAGTTTAGGTTTAGTTTAGAGATACTGTGTGGAAACAGGCCCTTCGGCCCACCGAGTCCGCGCCGTACACTAGCACCACCCTACAAATACTTGGGGTAATGTACAATCTTTACACAAGCCAATTAACCTATAAACTTGTGCATCTGGGAAGAAACCGGAGCACCCGGGGAAAGCCCACGCAGATTACAGGGAGAACGTACAAACTCCGTACAGGCAGCACCCGTGGTCAGGATTGAACCCGGGTGCTGTAAGGCAGCAACTCCACCGCTACACTAACCATGCTGCCATTTCATGTACCTGACTTAGAACTGCTTATCCTTTTACATGACCACTGTGTGTAGGATAGTGCTAGTGTGCGGGGATCGCTGGTCGGCTTGGACTCGGAGGGCCGAAGGGCCTGTTTCTGTGCAGTATCTCTAAACTAAACGTAACTATCTAGAACTATTTTCCAATGATTTTAAAACATTTTTACAGCAGACAAATAAAACCAGAAATGGGAAAAGGAGAATGGGGAGGAATGGTAAAGGGACATTTCTGACAGCTGCCACAGTGGATGGTTTTGAAGTAAATCAGAGCCCATGGATGTGTCTGTCTGTGATGCATCTGTCTGTGCATCGGTCATAAGGTCAGAGGGGGCAGGAGCAGAATTAGACAGTTCGGCCCATCAAGTCTATTCAATCATGGCTGATCTATCTCACCCTCCAAACCCCATTCTCCTGCCTTCTCCCCTTAACCTCTGACACCAATACTAATCAAGAATCTATCTATCTCTGCCTTAAAACATATCCATTGATTTGGCCTCCATAGCCTTCTGTGGCAAAGAATTCCATAGATTCACCACCCTCTGACGAATGAAATTCCTCCTCATCTCCTACCTAAAGTAACGTTCTTTAATTCTGAGGCTATGACCTCTAGTCCTAGACTCTCCCACTCGTGGAAACATCCTCTCAACACCAACCCTATCCAGGCCTTTCACTATTCTGTACATTTCAATCAGGTCCCCCCTCTAAACTCCAGCGAGTACACGCCCAGTGCCGACAAATGCTCATCATATGTTAACCCACTCATTCCTGGCATTCTCGTAAACCTCCTCTGGACCCTCTCCAGAGCCGGCACATCCATCTGTCTGTGACTTACACCCATTGTCAGAGCATTCTGATAATGCGGGACTGCTGGTGCCTTTGTGACATCTATAATGTGTTAATTAATTGACAATATAGAAAAAAATTATAAAAGATCACATTCATCTTTGTTCTGGCCCAAAGGCCATTGTATTAGGTGCTCTTAAATAAAATAAAGCCTTGATTACCTTACCCAATTCTTATGTATATTCTTTAACAGTACCCATACTAAAAACTAAATAGAGTCAAGGAGTGGTTTATTGTCAAATGTCCCAGATAGAACAATGAAATTCTTACTTGCAGCAGCACAACAGAATATGTAAACATAGTACACTGGAAACAATGTAATAAACGAGAATAAAAAGTTCAGTGTGTGTATATACACACACACGCATACCTACACTGTTAGGGAGCAAACTGATGAAGATGCGGGTGGATGCTCCATTGGTGTCCTGGATCTCCAACTACCTGACTGGATGACCACAGTATGTCAGGCTACAGAACTGTGTCTTGGACATGGTAGAGAACAACACAGGGGCCCCACAGGGGGCAGTCCTCTCTCCCTTCGTGTTCACCATCTACACCTCGGACTACAGATATAACTCGGATTCCTGCCACCTGCAGAAGTTCTCGGATGACTCTGCAATTGTGGGCTGCATCAGTGAGGGGAGGGAAGCTGAATGCAGAGGTGTAGTCAACGACTTTGTTGAGTGGTGTGGGCTGAATCACCTGCAGCCCATCCACATCCACATCTTCCTCATCCACAGGCCACAGTCTGTTCGACTTGGCAGAAATACTTCATCCT
The DNA here is from genome assembly GCA_038087875.1 of Malacoraja senta. NCBI lineage: Eukaryota > Metazoa > Chordata > Chondrichthyes > Rajiformes > Rajidae > Malacoraja > Malacoraja senta. The sequence goes on from CM075977.1 coordinate 392,953,310, forward strand.
CAATAACAATCAGTACGGGAGCACCTCAAGGCTGCGTGCTCAGCCCCCTGTTCTACTCACTCTATACTCATGACTGTGTAGCCGGACACAGTGCGAACTCCATCTTCAAGTTCGCCGACGACACCACCGTTGTTGGACGTATTACAGATGGTGATGAGTCAGAGCATAGAAGTGAGATCAAGCAATTGACCAAATGGTGCCAGCACAACATCCTGGCTCTCAATTTCAGCAAACCAAAGAACTGATTGTGGACTTTGGAAGAGGAAGGATGAGGACCCACAATCCTGTTTCTATCAATGGGAAGATGGTGGAGAGAGTCAAAAACTTCAAATTCCTGGGCGTGCATAGTTCCGCCGATCTTTCCTGGACCCAGCACACTGATGCAATCATAAATAAAGCACATCAACGCCTCTACTTTCTGAGAAGATTACGGAGATTCGGTATGTTAGAGAGGATTCTCTTGGACTTCTCCAGGTGCACAGTAGAGAGCATACTGACTGACTGCATCGTGGCCTGGTTCGGCAACCTGAACGTCCAGGAGCAGAAACGACTGCAAAAAGTGGTGAACACTGCCCAGTCCATCATCAGCTCTGACCTCCCCGCCATCTGAGGGATTTTTTTAAAGATATGCAAAAAGGTAACGATGATAAAGGAAACAGGCCATTATTAGCTGAGGGGTAGGTGAAAATGAAATACAGACAATGAGACTCAACAAGACAACTTTGGAGATGGTACAATGACTTGGGTGGGGGATGGAGAGGGAGGGGATTCAAGGGTTATTTGAAGTTAGAGAAGTCAATATTCATAACACTGAGGTGTAAGCTGCCCAAGCGAAATACGAGATGCTGTTCCTCCAATTTGCGTTGGGCCTCGCTCTGACAGTGGAGGCTCAGGACAGAGAGGTCAGTGTGGGAATGGGAGAGGGAATTAAAGTGTTTTGCAATCAGGAGATTAGGTAGGTCCAGGCGGACTGAGCGAAGGTGTTCAACGAAACGATCGCCCAGTCTACGTCAGGTCTCGCCGATGTATAAGAGTCCACACATTGAACAACGAATACAGTAGATGAGATTGGAGGAGGTGCAATTGAACCTCCACCTAACCTCATTATCCAGCCATTTCATGATATGTAGGGTGGGTCTATGTAGCAACCAGCTTAGTAGTGTTGAAAGGAACTGCAGATGCTGGTTTTTACCAAAGATAGAAACAAAGTGCTGGTGTAATCAAGTGACGTTTCAGGTCGTGGCCCTTCTTCTGACTGTCACCAGTATACATGACAATAATAACCAGTTCTGCAATTCTTATTTGCAGCAGCACAACAGAATATGTAAAAATAATACACTGTAAATAATATAATAAAGGGAGAAAAAAGATCAGTGTGTATATATGTATAAATATATGCATATATCTGAAGAAGGGTCCTGACCTGAAACGTCTCCCATTCCTTTTCTCCAGAGATGCTGCCTCACCCACTGAGATACTACAGCATTTTGTTTCTACCTTAAATATACACACACATACATACAAATAAAAACCAAGAAACAATAATAGTGCAAAAAGACAAAACCAATGCCTCAAGTCTAATGTGTAGAAAGGAACTGCAGATGCTGGTTTATACCAAAGATCTACACAAAGTGCTGGAGTAACTCAGCGGGTCAGGCAGCATCTCTGGAGAGAAGGGAGAGGTAATGTTTCGGGTCCAGACTGTCTAAAGTGGGGTCCCGACCCAAAACGTCAACAGTCCTTTTTCTCCAGAAATGCTGCCTGAACCACTGATTTACTCCAGCACTTTGCATCTATCTTCAGTATAAGCCAGCATCTGCAGTTCCTTCCTACACCACGAGGATAGTTGCTACCTAGATTCCCCCCACATACCAGGAAATGGCTGGGTAATTTGCAAGGTCGAGCTGTGGGTTGTAGCAGAAATAATTGATAAAAAAGAGCAGGAAGAGGAACTGAGATCAGTCATGATCTTACTGAATGTTGAAACAAGTTCATGGGGTCATCCAGCCTATCCCTGCTCCTGTTATCTAAATTAGAGCGTCAGGCATTTTGTAAGGCATTTGGTAAAGTCCCCCATGGTTGACTGATCCAGAAGATTAAGATGCCCGGGATTAACAGTGACTTGGTCCGACGGATTTAGATCGGGTTTACTGATAGAAGACAGCAGGTTGTGGTGGAAGGACAATATTCAGCCTGGAAGTCTGTGACCAGTGGAGTTATTGATAGAGTCACAATAGACTATAGACAATAGACCTATACATCTATTGGTGCAGGAGTGGGCCATTCGGCCGCTTGAGCCGGCACCGCCATTCAATGTGATCATGGCTGATCATTCCCAATCAGTACCCCGTTCCTGCCTTCTCCCCATATCCCCTGACTCTGCTATCTTTAAGAGCCCTATCTAGCTCTCTCTTGAAAGTATCCAGAGAACCGGCCTCCACCACCCTCTGAGGCAGAGAATTCCACACTCATAACTCTCTGTGTGAAAAAGTGTTTCCACATCTCCGTTCTAAATGGCTTACCCCTTATTCTTAAACTGTGGCCCCTGGTACTGGACTCCCCCAACATCGGGAACATGTTTCCTGCCTCTAGCGTGCCCAAACCCTTAATCGATATTGCTAAAAGTCAAATCTTGACCACTTCCTTTTTTTCTTTCATGATTTTAGAAAAAACGCTACCACCTACGGCTGTGATTTTTGGCCATCTTACTCAGAGTCCCCCTCCGCTGCGCAGGACAAGAGGATGTTTCCCATCGATGAAAAATAAAAGAATTATGCATGTTTAATAAATGTGGAGATTCTCTCTGCTGCCCCTGCTGGTGGGAGGGGGAGGGACTATAAAACCCAGAAGTGTTGTGCCTCAGTCAGTCTCTACAAGATGGAGGAAGCGAGAGGGTCACATCTCTCTCAGCTGTGAAGAACACTGAACACATGTCTACTCAACTGTGAGTGCCCTAAATGTGGTTTTTAAATGAAAATGTGGTTGGTTTGGAATGCTGCACTGCAAATGGTTGTTGGTGGCGGTTGCTTTGAAATGCTGCACTGCAATTGGTTGTTGGTGGCGGTTGCTTTGAAATACTGCACTGCAAATGGTTGTTGGTGACGGTTGCTTTGAAATGCTGCACTGGAAATGGTTGAAAGTCTAAACTTGACAACTTGCAAGGCCACCAAATTCAAGTGCAGTTTCAAGCCATTTCAAGCAGGGTGCAAGGCCACCAAATTCAAGTGCAGTTTCCTGCCACTTCAAGCAGGGTGCAAGGCCACCAAATTCAAGTGCAGTTTCATTCCACCAAGCAGGGTGCAAGGCCACCAAATTCAAGTGCAGTATCATGCCACTTCAAGCAGGGTGCAAGGCCACCAAATGCTAGTGCTGTTTCATGCCATTTCAAGCAGGGTGCAAGGCCACCAAATTCAAGTGCAGTTTCAAACCATTTCATGCAGGGTGCAAGGCCACCAAATTCAAAAGCAGTTTCATACCATTTCATGCAGGGTGCAAGGCCACGACATTCAAATGCAGTTTCATACCAATTCAAGCAGGATGAAACCACCATAAAACCACCACAAAACACCACATTACACTACACTCACAGTTCAGTAGACATTCAGTGTGTTCAGTTGATTCGCAGCTCAGACAGAGTCGTGACCTCTCCCTCCCCCATCTTGCTGAGACTGAGCCACACCCACACTTCTGGGTTTTATAATCCCTCCCACCGGAAGGGTAGTGGCCTTCATGGCATGATTGACAGGAGAGAGAATCTCAACATTTTAAAAACATTAATAACTCTTTTATTTTTCATCGATGGGAAAATTCCTCTTGTCCTGCGCAGCAGAGGGGGACTGAGTAAGATGGCCAAAAATCACAGCCGTAAGTGGCAGCGTTTTTTCTAAAATCATGAAACAGAAATACAGGAAGTGGTCAAGATCAGAGTTTTAGTAATATAGATATATATATATATATATATATATATATATATAAATACATAAATATACACATATATATATACACATATATATATATATACACATACATATATATATATATATATACACATACATATATATATATATATACACATACATATATATATATACACGTACATACATGCGCGCACGCGTGCACGCACACGCGCGCACATAAAATCCAGGAAATAATAATAGTGCAAAAATACAAAACCAATGGCCTCAATTCTAGTGTGTAGGAAGGAACTGCATATGCTGGTTTATACTGAAGATAGACACAAAGTGCTGGAGTAACTCATCGGCTCAGGCAGCATCTCTGGAGAGAAGGAAGAGGTAATGTTTCGGGCCCAGACTGTCTAAAGTAGGGTCCCAACCCAAAACCGGCCTTTTTCTCCTGAGATGCTTCCTGACCCGCTGATTTACTCCAGAACTTTGCATCTATCTTTGGTATAAGCCAGCATCTGCAGTTCCTTCCTACACCATGAGGCTAGTTGCTACATAGATTCCCTTCAAATACCAGGAAATGGCTGGGTAATTCGCAAGGTCGAGCTGTGGGTTATAGCAGAAATCATTGATTATGAAAGAGCAGGAAGAGGAACTGAGATCAGTCATGATCTTACTGAATGTTGAAACAAGTTCATGGGGTCATCCAGCCTATCCCTGCTCCTGTTATCTAAATTAGCGAGAGACATTTTGTAAGGCATTTGGTAAAGTCCCCCATGGTAGACTGATCCAGAAGAATATGATGCATTCAAAAGAGAGTTAGGGCTAGCGGAATCCGCTAGCTCTTAGGGCTAGCGGAATCAAGGGATGTGGGGTGAAGGCAGGAACGGGGTACTGATCAGCCATGATCACATTGAATGGCGGTGCTGGCTCGAAGGGCCGAATGGCCTACTCCTGCACCTATTGTGTATGTATCTCTGTATCTCTGTATCTATGATGCCTGGGATTAACAGTGACTTGGTCCTACTGATTCAGAACGCGTTTACTGATAGAAAACAGCGGGTTGTGGTGGAAGGACAATATTCAGGCTGGAGCCATGTGACCAGTGGAGTTATGGATAGTCAAATGGCATCCAGCACGGAAACACACCCTTCGGCCCAACTCATCCAAATCAAACAAGATGCCCCATCTACGCTAGTCCCATTTACCCGCTTTTGGCCCATATCATCTAAACTTTTCCCATCCATAACAGCCCAAGTGTCTTTTAAATGCTATTGTAGTATCGACCTCAGCTAACTTCTCTGACAGCTTGTTCCATATGCACACCACTCTCCGATTGAAAGAGGTTCCCATTGAGTTGATATTAAATCTTTCCCCTCCCACCTTAAACCTATGTCCTTTAATTGTGTTTCCCTTACTTCTGTGCCTCCTGCGCTCCAATGATCCTCGAGTACTGGCAACATCATCCTAAATCTTCTCTCCGCCCTTTTGTAGCTTAATGACATCTTTGCAATAGCAGGGTGACCAAAACGGAACATAATACTGCTCGGGCAGCTTACAATCCAGCGCTATGAATATTAATTTCTCTAACTTCAGGTGACCCTTGCATTCCCTCTCTTTCCGTCCGTTCCCTACCATAGTCATTGTACTAGTTTGAACGTCATCCTGGTGCGCCTCATTGTCTGTAACTCGTTTTCACCTAGTCCACGTCTAACAATGGCCTGTTTCCTTGATCATCGTTAATTTTTTTCATATCTTTCATTCATTTCAAATTTAAAAAAAGAGTTAGATAGAGCTCTAGGGGCCTAGCGGAATCAAAGGATATGGGGAGAAGGCAGGCATGGGTTACTGTTTGTGGATGATCAGCCATGATCACAATGAATGGCTCGAAGGGCCAATTGGCCTCCTCCTGCACCCATTTTCTATGTTTCTAACTTCAAGTAACCTTCTCTCTCTCTATCCCTCACCACCCAAGTCGTACTAGCTTCAAAATCATCATTTTGAGTCTCATTGTCTGTAACTAGTTCTCAAACTAGTCCACAGCTAACAATGGCCTGTTTTCTTTATCATCGAAGGTAGACAAAAATGCTGGAGAAACTCAGCGGGTGAGGCAGCATCTATGGAGCGAAGGAAATAGGCAACGTTTCGGGTCGAAACCCTTCCTTTATCATTGTTACTGTTTTGCATATCTTTCATTCATTTGTTCTACGTCTCTCTATATCACCGTCTATATCTCTCATTTCCCTTTCCCCTAACTCTCAATCTGAAGAAGAGTCTCGACCCGAGACGTCAGCTATTCCTTCTCTCCAGAGATGCTGCCTGACCCGCTGTGTTACTCCAGCTTTTAGTGTCTATCTTCAGTTTAAACCAGCATCTGCAGTTCCTTCCTACATAATACTCCAAGAGTGGCCTTACTAATGCCATGCACATTTTGTACAAGTTCTAACATTTCCATGTATCTAAGCCAGGTTCCTCCGTGAATCCTGATTCTATACTTATTTATTTGCATCCAATTGATCCTTATTTCTTAAGGTCATATGTCATAGGAGCAGAATTAGGCCATTCGGTCCATCAAGTCTACTCCGCCATTCAATCATGGCTGATCTATCTCTCTCTCCTAACCCCTTTCTCCTGCCTTCTCCCCATAACCCCTGACACATGTACTAATCAAGAATCTATCTATCTCTGCTTTAAAAATATCTACTGACTTGGTCTCCCCAGACTTCTGTGGCAAAGAATTCCACAGATTCCCCACCGTCTGACTAAAGAAATTCCTCCTCGTCTCCTTTATTTGCATTCGATGAATGCCAGGAGGGAACGAAAATGTCTATGGCACAGAGCCTCCTCAAATATTCACACCTTGCTCAATTACATTTTTCATCAGTATAGTTAGGAATGTAAAAGATTTGTTTTTAGATTAGTTTAGAGATACAGTGCGGAAACAGGCCCTTCGGCCCACCGAGTCCACACCAACCAGCGATCCTCACACACTAACACTATCCTACACACACTAGGGACAATTTACAATTTTTACCATAGCCAATTAACCTACATATCTGTATGTCTTTGTTTTACCTCTAGTCCTAGACGCTCCCACTAGTGGAAACATCCTCTCCACATCCACTCTATCCAAGCCTTTCACTATTCTGTACGTTTCAATGAGGTCCCCCTCATTCTTCTAAACTGCAGTGAGTACAGGCCCAGTGCCGACAACCTCTCATCATAGGTTAATCTACTAATTTCTGGTATTATTTGACCTTACTTCTCTGGATTTGTAGAGTCATAGAGTTAGAGAGTGATACAGTGTGGAAACAGGCCCTTCAGCCCAACTTGCCCACACCGGCAACAATGTCCCAGCTATACTAGTCCCACCTGCCTGTGGTTGGTCCACAACCCTCCATAGTTGTCCTATCCATGTACCCGTCTAACTGTTTCTTAAACGATGGGATAATCCCTGCCTCAACTACCTCCTCTGGCTGCTTGTTCCATACACCCACCACCCTTTGTGTGAAAAAGATACCCCTCGGATTCCTAATAAATCTTTTCCCCTTCACCTTGAACCTATGTCCTCTGGTCCTCTATTCCCCTACTCTGGACAAGAGACTCAGTGCATCTACCCAATCTATTCCTCTCATGATTTTGTACACCTCGATATGATCTCCCCTCATCCTCCTGCGCTCCAAGGAATAGAGACCCAGCCTCTTCAACCTCTCTCTATAGCTCACACCCTCTAGTCGTGGCAACATCCTCGTAAATCTTTTCCAAACCCTTTCAAGCTTGACAATATCTTTCCTATAACATGGTGCCCAGAACTGAACACAATATTCTAAATGCAGTCTCACCAACATCTTATACAACTGCAACATGACATCCCAAGTTCTATACTCAATACTCTGACTGATGAAGGCCAAATTGCCAACAGCCTTTTTGACCACCTTATCTACCTGCGACTCATATGTTTCATTCAGTAGGCGATTGATTGTTGGAAATGGCTCCCACACATAGAATCATGGAGCACAGAAACAGTCCCAATGGCCCTTCTCAAACATGCCGACCAATATGTGTCATCAGTTATCATGTATCTGTACACTGTAAATGGCTCGATTGTAAATATGTATGGTCTTAAAGCTCACTAGATAACACGCAACAAAAGCTTTTCACTGTACCTCTGTACACGCGTCAATAAACTAAACTGAAACAAGGGTCTCGACCCGAAACATCAGCTATTCCTTCGCACCATAGATGCTGCCTCACCCGCTGAGATTCTCCAGCTTTTTTGTCTACCTTCGATTTTTCCAACATTTGCAATTCTTTCTTAAACAAACTGAAACGAAATGTCTGTTCTAAACTAGTCCCATTTGCCCACTATTGGTATATCTATATTACTAAAAGTCTGATCTTGACCGCCTTTGGCTCACTGTGCTGCGATTTCTGAGAGAATGCCGCCACCTATGGTCGTCATTTTTGGCCACCTCGCTCAGAGCCCCCCTCCGCCTTTCTGGACCAGAGGATTTTTCCCATCGATGAAAAATCAGAGATATATTAATGTTTTTTTTAAATTGCCATTCTCTCTGCTGCCCCCGCTGGAGGGAGGGGGAGGGACTATAAAACAAGGAAATGGTGTGCCTCACACAGTCTCTGCAAGATGGAGGAAGCCAGCGGGTCACATCTCTCTGAGCTCTGAATAACACTGAACACATGTCTACTCAACTGTGATTTTAATGCCCTTAATGTGGTTTGAAAATAAAAATATGGTTGGTTTGAAGTAAAAATACACTGCAAATGGTTGTTTGGGTTGAAGTAAAAATGCACTGCAAATGGTTGTTTGGGTTGAAGTAAAAATGCACTGCAAATGTTTGTTTGGGTTGAAGTAAAAATGCAATGCAAATGGTTGTTTGGGTTGAAGTAAAAATGCACTGCAAATGGTTGTTTGGGTTGAAGTAAAAATGCACAGCAAATGGTTGTTTGGGTGGAAGTAAAATGCACTGCAAATAGTTGTTTCGGGGGGGGGGGTTGAAGTACAAATGTACTGCAAATGTATGTTTGGGGGGTTTTGGGTTGAATTGAAAATGCACTGCAAAGGGTAGTTTGGGCGGTTTTGAAGTGAAAAGGCACTGCAAAGGGTAGTTTGAGGGATTTGGGGGTTGAAGTGAAAAGGCACTGCAAATGTTTTTTTGGGGGAGGTTGGGTTGAAGTGAAAATGCACTGCAAATGGTTGTTTGGGTTGAAGTAAAAATGAACTGCAAATGGTTGTTTGGGTTGAAGTGAAAATGCACTGCAAATGATTGTTTGGGTTGAAGTAAAAATGGAATGCAAATGGTTGTTTGGGTTGAAGTGAAAATGCACTGCAAAAGGTTGTTTGGTTTGAAGTAAAAATGCACTGCAAATGGTAATGTTTGGGTGTTTTTGGGTTGAAGTGAAAATGCACTGCAAAGGTTAGTTTGGGGGGGGTGTTTGGATTGAAGTGAAAAGGCACTGCAAAGGGTAGTTTGGTTTTTTTTTGGATTGAAGTGAAAAGGCACTACAAAGGGTTGTTTGGGTAGAAGTAAAAATGCACTGCAAATGGTTGTTTGGGTTGACGTAAAAATGCAGTGCAAATGGTTGTTTGGGTTGAAGTAAAAATGCACTGCAAATGGTTGTTTGGTTTGAAGTAAAAGTGCACTGCAAATGGTTGTTTGGGCTGAAGTAAAAATGCATTAAAAATGGTTGTTTGGGTTGAAGTAAAAAATGCACTGCAAATGGTTGTTTGGATTGAAGTAAAAATGCACTGCCAGTGGTTGTTTGGGTTGAAGTAAAAATTCACTGCAAATGGTTGTTTAGATTGAAGTAAATATGCACTGCCAGTGGTTGTTTGGGTTGAAGTAAAAATGCACTGCAAATGGTTGTTTGGGTTGAAGTAAAAATGCACTGCAAATGGTTGTTTGGGTTGAAGTAAAATTGCACTGCAAATGGTTGTTTGGGTTGAAGTAAAAATACCCTGCAAATGGTTGTTTGGGTTGAGGTAAAAATGTACTGCAAATGGTTGTTTGCGTTGAAGTAAAAATGCACTGCAAATGGTTGTTTGATTTGAAGTAAAAATGCACTGCAAATGGTTGTTTGGTTTGAAGTAAAAATGCACTGCAAATGGTTGTTTGGGTTGAAGTAAAAATGCACTGCAAATGGTTGTTAGGGTTGAAGTAAAAATGCACTGCAAATGTTTGTTTGGGTTGAAGTAAAAATTCACTGCAAATGGTTGTTTGGGTTGAAGTAAAAATTCACTGCAAATGGTTGTTTGGGTTGAAGTAAAAATGCACAGCAAATGGTTGTTTGGGTGGAAGTAAAATGCACTGCAAATAGTTGTTTTGGGGGGGGGGGGGTTGAAGTACAAATGCACTGCAAATGTATGTTTGGGGGGTTTTGGGTTGAATTGAAAATGCACTGCAAAGGGTAGTTTGGGCGGTTTTGAAGTGAAAAGGCACTGCAAAGGGTAGTTTGAGGGATTTGGGGGTTGAAGTGAAAAGGCACTGCAAAGGGTTTTTTGGGGGAGGTTGGGTTGAAGTGAAAATGCACTGCAAATGGTTGTTTGGGTTGAAGTAAAAATGAACTGCAAATGGTTGTTTGGGTTGAAGTAAAAATGCACTGCAAATGATTGTTTGGGTTGAAGTAAAAATGGAATGCAAATGGTTGTTTGGGTTGAAGTGAAAATGCACTGCAAAAGGTTGTTTGGTTTGAAGTAAAAATGCACTGCAAATGGTAATGTTTGGGTGTTTTTGGGTTGAAGTGAAAATGCACTGCAAAGGTTAGTTTGGGGGGGGGGGGTTGGATTGAAGTGAAAAGGCACTGCAAAGGGTAGTTTGGTTTTTTTTTGATTGAAGTGAAAAGGCACTACAAAGGGTTGTTTGGGTTGAAGTAAAAATGCACTGCAAATGGTTGTTTGGGTTGACGTAAAAATGCAGTGCAAATGGTTGTTTGGGTTGAAGTAAAAATGCACTGCAAATGGTTGTTTGGTTTGAAGTAAAAATGCACTGCAAATGGTTGTTTGGGCTGAAGTAAAAATGCATTAAAAATGGTTGTTTGGGTTGAAGTAAAAATGCACTGCAAATGGTTGTTTGGATTGAAGTAAAAATGCACTGCCAGTGGTTGTTTGGGTTGAAGTAAAAATTCACTGCAAATGGTTGTTTGGATTGAAGTAAATATGCACTGCCAGTGGTTGTTTGGGTTGAAGTAAAAATGCACTGCAAATGGTTGTTTGGGTTGAAGTAAAAATGCACTGCAAATGGTTGTTTGGGTTGAAGTAAAATTGCACTGCAAATGGTTGTTTGGGTTGAAGTAAAAATACCCTGCAAATGGTTGTTTGGGTTGAGGTAAAAATGTACTGCAAATGGTTGTTTGCGTTGAAGTAAAAATGCACTGCAAAGTCAATGAAGTAAAAATGCACTGCAAATGGTTGTTTGGTTTGAAGTAAAAATGCACTGCAAATGGTTGTTTGGGTTGAAGTAAAAATGCACTGCAAATGGTTGTTTGGGTTGAAGTAAAAACGCACTGCAAATGGTTGTTTGGTTTGAAGTAAAAATGCACTGCAAATGGTTGTTTGGGCTGAAGTAAAAATGCATTAAAAATGGTTGTTTGGGTTGAAGTAAAAATGCACTGCAAATGGTTGTTTGGATTGAAGTAAAAATGCACTGCCAGTGGTTGTTTGGGTTGAAGTAAAAATTCACTGCAAATGGTTGTTTGGATTGAAGTAAATATGCACTGCCAGTGGTTGTTTGGGTTGAAGTAAAAATGCACTGCAAATGGTTGTTTGGGTTGAAGTAAAAATGCACTGCAAATGGTTGTTTGGGTTGAAGTAAAATTGCACTGCAAATGGTTGTTTAGGCTGAAGTAAAAATACCCTGCAAATGGTTGTTTGGGTTGAAGTAAAAATGTACTGCAAATGGTTGTTTGCATTGAAGTAAAAATGCACTGCAAATGGTTGTTTGATTTGAAGTAAAATGCACTGCAAATGGTTGATTGCGTTAAAGTAAAAATGCACTGCAAATGGTTGTTTGGGTTGAAGTAAAAATGCACTGCAAATGGTTGTTTGGGTTGAAGTAAAAATGCACTGCAAATGGTTGTTTGGTTTGAAAGAAAAATGCACTGAAAATGATTGTTTGGGTTGAAGTAAAAATGCACTGCAAATGATTGTTTAGGGGTTTTTTGGGTTGAAATAAAAATGCACTGCAAATGGTTGTTTGGGTTTTTTGGGTTGAAGTAAAAATGCACTGCAAATGGATGTTTGGGGGATTTTGGGTTGAAGTAAAATGCACTGCAAATGGTTGTTTGTGGGGGTTTTGGGTTGAAGTAAAATGCACTGCAAATAGTTGTTTCGGGGGGGTGGGGTTGAAGTACAAATGCGCTGCAAATGGATGTTTGGGGGGTTTTGGGTTGTAGTGAAAAGGCACTGCAAAGGGTAGTTTGAGGGGTTTGGGGGTTGAAGTGAAAAGGCACTGCAAAGGGTTGTTTGGGGGGGGGGGTTGGGTTGAAGTGAAAATGCACTGCAAATGGTTGTTTGGGTTGAAGTAAAAATGAACTGTTAGGGAGAAAACTGATGAAGATGTGGGTGGATGCTCCGTTGGTGTCCTGGATCTCCAACTACCTGACTGGATGACCACAGTATGTCAGGCTACAGAACTGTGTCTTGGACATGGTAGAGAACAACACAGGGGCCCCACAGGGGGCAGTCCTCTCTCCCTTCCTGTTCACCATCTACACCTCGGACTTCAGATATAACTCGGATTCCTGCCACCTGCAGAAGTTCTCGGATGACTCTGCAATTGTGGGCTGCATCAGTGAGGGGAGGAAAGCTGAATGCAGAGGTGTAGTCAACGACTTTGTTGAGTGGTGTGGGCTGAATCACCTGCAGCTCATCCACATCCACATCTTCCTCATCCACAGGCCACAGTCTGTTCGAATTGGCAGAAATACTTCATCCTCAATAACAATCAGTATGGGAGCACCTCAAGGCTGCGTGCTCAGCCCCCTGCTCTACTCACTCTATACTCATGACTGTAGCCGGACACAGTGCGAACTCCATCTTCAAGTTCGCCGACGACACCACCGTTGTTGGACGTATTACAGATGGTGATGAGTCAGAGTATAGAAGTGAGATCAAGCAATTGACCAAATGGTGCCAGCACAACAACCTGGCTCTCAATTTCAGCAAACCAAAGAACTGATTGTGGACTTTGGAAGAGGAAGGATGAGGACCCACAATCCTGTTTCTATCAATGGGAAGATGGTGGAGAGAGTCAAAAACTTCAAATTCCTGGGCGTGCATAGTTCTGCCGATCTTTCCTCGACCCAGCACACTGATGCAATCATAAATAAAGCACATCAACGCCTCTACTTTCTGAGAAGATTACGGAGATTCGGTATGTTAGAGAGGATTCTCTTGGACTTCTCCAGGTGCACAGTAGAGAGCATACTGACTGACTGCATCGTGGCCTGGTTCGGCAACTTGAACGTCCAGGAGCAGAAACGACTGCAAAAAGTGGTGAACACTGCCCAGTCCATCATCAGCTCTGACCTCCCCGCCATCTAAGGGATTTTTTTAAAGATATGCAAAAAGGTAACGATGATAAAGGAAACAGGGCATTATTAGCTGAGGGGTAGGTGAAAATGAAATACAGACAATGAGACTCAACAAGACAACTTTGGAGATGGTACAATGACTTGGGTGGGGGATGGAGAGGGTGGGGATTCAAGGGTTATTTGAAGTTAGAGAAGTCAATATTCATAACACTGGGGTGTAAGCTGCCCAAGCGAAATACGAGATGCTGTTCCTCCAATTTGCGTTGGGCCTCGCTCTGACAGTGGAGGCTCAGGACAGAGAGGTCAGTGTGGGAATGGGAGAGGGAATTAAAGTGTTTTGCAATCAGGAGATTAGGTAGGTCCAGGCGGACTGAGCGAAGGTGTTCAACGAAACGATCGCCCAGTCTACGTCAGGTCTCGCCGATGTATAAGAGTCCACACATTGAACAACGAATACAGTAGATGAGATTGGAGGAGGTGCAATAGAACCTCCACCTAACCTCATTATCCAGCCATTTCATGATATGTAGGGTGGGTCTATGTAGAAACCAGCTTAGTAGTGTTGAAAGGAACTGCAGATGCTGGTTTTTACCAAAGTTAGAAACAAAGTGCTGGTGTAATCAGGTGACGTTTCAGGTCGTGGCCCTTCTTCTGACTGTCACCAGTATACATGACAATAATAACCAGTTCTGCAATTCTTATTTGCAGCAGCACAACAGAATATGTAAAAATAATACACTGTAAATAATATAATAAAGGGAGAAAAAAGATCAGTGTGTATATATGTATAAATATATGCATATATCTGAAGAAGGGTCCTGACCTGAAACGTCTCCCATTCCTTTTCTCCAGAGATGCTGCCTCTCCCACTGAGTTACTACAGCATTTTGTTTCTACCTTAAATATACACACACATACATACAAATAAAAACCAAGAAACAATAATAGTGCAAAAAGACAAAACCAATGCCTCAAGTCTAATGTGTAGAAAGGAACTGCAGATGCTGGTTTATACCAAAGATCTACACAAAGTGCTGGAGTAACTCAGCGGGTCAGGCAGCATCTCTGGAGAGAAGGGAGAGGTAATGTTTCGGGTCCAGACTGTCTAAAGTGGGGTCCCGACCCAAAACGTCAACAGTCCTTTTTCTCCAGAAATGCTGCCTGAACCACTGATTTACTCCAGCACTTTGCATCTATCTTCGGTATAAACCAGCATCTGCAGTTCCTTCCTACACCACGAGGATAGTTGCTACCTAGATTTCCCCCACATACCAGGAAATGGCTGGATAATTTGCAAGGTCGAGCTGTGGGTTGTAGCAGAAATAATTGATAAAAAAGAGCAGGAAGAGGAACTGAGATCAGTCATGATCTTACTGAATGTTGAAACAAGTTCATGGGGTCATCCAGCCTATCCCTGCTCCTGTTATCTAAATTAGACCATCAGGCATTTTGTAAGGCATTTGGTAAAGTCCCCCATGGTTGACTGATCCAGAAGATTAAGATGCCCGGGATTAACAGTGACTTGGTCCGATGGATTTAGATCGGGTTTACTGATAGAAGACAGCAAGTTGTGGTGGAAGGACAATATTCAGGCTGGAAGTCTGTGACCAGTGGAGTTATTGATAGAGTCACAATAGACAATAGACCTATACACCTATTGGTGCAGGAGTGGGCCATTCGGCCGTTTGAGCCAGCACCGCCATTCAATGTGATCATGGCTGATCATTCCCAATTATTACCCCGTTCCTGCCTTCTCCCCATATCCCCTGACTCTGCTATCTTTAAGAGCCCTATCTAGCTCTCTATTGAAAGTATCCAGAGAACCGGCCTCCACCACCCTCTGAGGCAGAGAATTCCACACTCATAACTCTCTGTGTGAAAAAGTGTTTCCACATCTCCGTTCTAAATGGCTTACCCCTTATTCTTAAACTGTGGCCCCTGGTACTGGACTCCCCCCAACATCGGGAACATGTTTCCTGCCTCTAGCGTGCCCAAACCCTTAATCTATATTACTAAAAGTCAAATCTTGACCACTTCCTGTTTTTCTTTCGTGATTTTAGAAAAAACGCTGCCACTTATGGCTGTGATTTTTGGCCATCTTACTCAGATTCCCACTCCGCTGCACAGGACAAGAGGATTTTTCCCATCGATGAAAAATAAAAGAATTATTAATGTTTTAAAAATGTTGAGATTCTCTCTGCTGCCCCTGCTGGTGGGAGGGGGAGGGACTATAAAACCCAGAAGTGTTGTGCCTCAGTCAGTCTCTACAAGATGGAGGAAGCGAGAGGGTCACATCTCTCTCAGCTGTGAAGAACACTGAACACATGTCTACTCAACTGTGAGTGCCCTAAATGTGGTTTTAAAATGAAAATGTGGTTGGATTGAAATGCTGCACTGCAAATAGTCGTTGGTGGCGGTTGCTTTGAAATGCTGCACTGCAAATGGTTGTTGGTGGCAGTTGCTTTGAAATGCTGCACTGCAAATCGTTGTTGGTGACGGTTGCTTTGAAATGCTGCACTGGAAATGGTTGAAAGTCTAAACTTGACAACTTGCAAGGCCACCAAATTCAAGTGCAGTTTCAAGCCATTTCAAGCAGGGTGCAAGGCCACCAAATTCAAGTGCAGTTTCATGTGACTTCAAGCAGGGTGCAAGGCCACCAAATTCAAGTGCAGTTTCATTCCACCAAGCAGGGTGCAAGGCCACCAAATTCAAGTGCAGTTTCAAGCCATTTCAAGCAGGGTGCAAGGCCACCAAATTCAAGTGCAGTTTCATGCCACTTCAAGCAGGGTGCATGGCCACCAAATTCAAGTGCAGTTTCATTCCACCAAGCAGGGTGCAAGGCCACCAAATTCAAGTGCAGTATGATGCCACTTCAAGCAGGGTGCAAGGCCACCAAATGCTAGTGCTGTTTCATGCCATTTCAAGCAGGGTGCAAGGCCACCAAATTCAAGTGCAGTTTCAAACCATTTCATGCAGGGTGCAAGGCCACCAAATTCAAAAGCAGTTTCATACCATTTCATGCAGGGTGCAAGGCCACCACATTCAAATGCAGTTTCATACCAATTCAAGCAGGATGAAACCACCATAAAACCACCACAAAACACCACACTCACAGTTCAGTAGACATTCAGTGTGTTGTTGATTCGCAGCTCAGACAGAGTCGTGACCTCTCCCTCCCCCATCTTGCTGAGACTGAGCCACACCCACAATTCTGGGTTTTATAATCACTCCCACCGGAAGGGTAGTGGCCTTCATGGCATGATTGACAGGAGAGAGAATCTCAACATTTTTAAAACATTAATAACTCTTTTATTTTTCATCGATGGGAAAATTCCTCTTGTCCTGCACAGCAGAGGGGGACTGAGTAAGATGGCCAAAAATCACAGCCGTAAGTGGCAGCGTTTTTTCTAAAATCATGAAACAGAAAAACAGGAAGTGGTCAAGATCAGAGTTTTAGTAATATGGATATATATACATAAAATAAAAAATAAATTAAAAAAACACACACACACACACGCACGCACGCACGCACGCACGCACGCACGCACGCACGCACACACACACACACACACACACATAAAATGCAAGAAATAATAATAGCGCAAAAATACAAAACCAATGGCGTCAATTCTAGTGTGTAGGAAGGAACTGCAGATGCTGGTTTATACTGAAGATAGACACAAAGTGCTGGAGTAACTCATCGGCTCAGGCAGCATCTCTGGAGAGAAGGAAGAGGTAATGTTTCTGGCCAGACTGTCTAAAGTAGGGTCCCGACCCAAAACCGGCCTTTTTCTCCTGAGATGCTGCCTGACCCGCTGATATACTCCAGAACTTTGCATCTATCTTTGGTATAAGCCAGCATCTGCAGTTCCTTCCTACACCATGAGGATAGTTGCTACCTGGATTCCCCCCACATACCAGGAAATGGCTGGGTAATTTGCAAGGTCGAGCTGTGGGTTGTAGCAGAAATAATTGATAAAAAAGAGCAGGAAGAGGAACTGAGATCAGTCATGATCTTGCTGAATGTTGAAACAAGTTCATGGGGTCATCCAACCTATCCCTGCTCCTGTTATCTAAATTAGCGAGAGGCATTTTGTAAGGCATTTGGTAAAGTCCCCCATGGTAGACTGATCCAGAAGAGTATGATGCATTCAAAAGAGAGTTAGACTGGGCTCTTAGGGCTAGCGGAATCAAGGGATGTGGGGTGAAGGCAGGAACGGGGTACTGATCAGCCAGGATCACATTGAATGGCGGTGCTGGCTCGAAGGGCCGAATGGCCTACTCCTGCACCTATTGTGTATGTATCTCTGTATCTCTGTATCTATGATGCCTGGGATTAACAGTGACTTGGTCCTACGGATTCAGAACGGGTTTACTGATAGAAAACAGCGGGTTGTGGTGGAAGGACAATATTCCGGCTGGAGTCATGTGACCAGTGGAGTTATGGATAGAGTCAAATGGCATCCAGCACGGAAACACACCCTTCGGCCCAACTCATCCAAATCAAACAAGATGCCCCATCTACGCTAGTCCCATTTACCCGCTTTTGGCCCATATCATCTAAACTTTTCCCATCCATAACAGCCCAAGTGTCTTTTAAATGCTATTGTAGTATCGACCTCAGCTAACTTCTCTGACAACTCGTTCCATATGCACACCACCCTCCGATTGAAAGAGGTTCCCATCAAGTTGATATTAAATCTTTCCCCTCTCACCTTAAACATATGTCCTTTAATTGTGTTTCCCTTACTTCTGTGCCTCCTGCGCTCCAATGATCCTCGAGTACTGGCAACATCATCCTAAATCTTCTCTCCGCCCTTTTGTAGCTTAATGACATCTTTGCAATAGCAGGGTGACCAAAACGGAACATAATACTGCTCGGGCAGCTTACAATCCAGCGCTATGAATATTGATTTCTCTAACTTCAGGTGACCCTTGCATTCCCTCTCTTTCCGTCCGTTCCCTACCATAGTCATTGTACTAGTTTGAACGTCATCCTGGTGCGCCTCATTGTCTGTAACTCGTTTTCACCTAGTCCACGTCTAACAATGGCCTGTTTCCTTGATCATCGTTACTTTTTTTCATATCTTTCATTCATTTCAAATTTAAAAAATGAGTTAGATAGAGCTCTAGGGGCTTAGCGGAATCAAAGGATATGGGGAGAAGGCAGGCATGGGTTACTGTTTGTGGATGATCAGCCATGATCACAATGAATGGCTCGAAGGGCCGATTGGCCTCCTCCTGCACCCATTTTCTATGTTTCTAACTTCAAGTAACCTTCTCTCTCTCTATCCCTCACCACCCAAGTCGTACTAGCTTCAAAGTCATCATTTTGAGTCTCATTGTCTGTAACTAGTTCTCAAACTAGTCCACAGCTAACAATGGCCTGTTTTCTTTATCATCGTAGGTAGACAAAAATGCTGGAGAAACTCAGCGGGTGAGGCAGCATCTATGGAGCAAAGGAAATAGGCAACGTTTCGGGTCGAAACCCTTCCTTTATCATTATTACTTTTTTGCATATCTTTCATTCATTTGTTCTATATCTCTCTATATCACCGTCTATATCTCTCATTTACCCGCTTTTGGCCCAAATGGTTGTTTGGGTTGAAGTAAAAATGCACTGCAAATGGTTGTTTGGGTTGAAGTAAAATGCACTGCAAATGGTTGTTTGGGTTGAAGTCAAAATGAACTGCAAATGGTTGTTTGGGTTGAAGTCAAAATGCACTACAAATGGTTGTTTGGGTTGAAGTAAAAATGCACTGCAAATGGTTGTTTGGGTTGAAGTAAAAATGCACTGCAAATGGTTGTTTCGTTTGAAGTAAAAATGCACTGCAAATGGTTGTTTGCGTTGAAGTAAAATGCACTGAAAATCGTTGTTTGGGTTGAAGTAAAAATGAACTGCAAATGATTGTTTGGGTTGAAGTAAAAATGCACTGCAAATGGTTGTTTGGGTTGAATTAAAAACGTGCTGCAAATGGTTGTTTGGGTTGAAGTAATAATGCACTGCAATGGTAGTTTGGGGGGGGGGGGTTGGGTTGAAGTAAAAATGCACTTTAAATGGTTGTTTGGGTTGAAGTAAAAATGCACTGCAAATGGTTGTTTGGGTTGAAGTAAAAATGAACTGCAAATGGTTGTTTGGGTTGAAGTAAAAATGCACTGCAAATGGTTGTTTGGGTTGAAGTAAAAATGCACTGCAAATGGTTGTTTCGGTTGAAGTATAAATGCACTGCAAATGGTTGTTCGGGATGAAGTAAAAATACACCGCAAGGTTGTTTGGGTTGAAGTAAAAATGCACTGCAAATGGTTGTTTGGGTTGAAGTAAAAACACTGCAAATGGTAGTTTGGGTTGAAATAAAAATGCACTGCAAATGGTTGTTTGAGGGGGTTTTGTGTTGAAGTAAAATGCACTGCAAATGGTTGTTTGGGGGGTTATTGGGTTGAAGTAAAAATGCACTACAAATGGTTGTTTGTGGAGTTTTGGTTTGAAGAGAAAATGCACTGCAAAGGGTAGTTTTGGGGGGTTTGGATTGGTGAAAAGGCACTGCAAAGGTTAGTTTGGGTTTTTTTGGATTGAAGTGAAAAGGCACTACAATGGGTTGTTTGGTGGGGGAGGTTGGGCTTTAAGTGAAAAGGCACTGCAAAGGGTTGTTTTGTGGGGTTTGGATTGAAGTGAAAATGCGCTGCAAATGGTTGTTTGGGTTGAAGTAAAAATGCACTGCAAATGGTTGTTTGGGTTGAATTAAAAACGTACTGCAAAAGGTTGTTTGGGTTGAAGTAAAAATGCACTGCAAGTGGTTGTTTGGGGGGGTTTGGGTTGAAGTAAAAATGCACTTTAAATGGTTGTTTGGGTTGAAGTAAAAATGCACTGCAAATGGTTGTTTGGGTTGAAGTATAAATGCACTGCAAATGGTTGTTTGGGTTGAAGTAAAATGCACTGCAAATGGTTGTTTGGGGGGTTATTGGGTTGAAGTAAAAATGCACTGCAAATGGTTGTTTGGGTTGAAGTAAAAATGCACTGCAAATGGTTGTTTGGGTTGAAGTAAAAATGCACTGCAAATAGTTGTTTAGGTTGAAGTAAAAATGCACTGTAAATGGTTGTTTGGGTTAAAGTAAAAATGCATTGCAAATAGTTGTTTGTAGGGATTTTGTGTTGAAGTAAAATGCACTGCAAATGGTTGTTTGGGGTGTTCTTGGGTTGAAGTAAAAATGCACTGCAAAGGGTTGTTTGGGGGGGTTTGGGTTGAAGTGAAAAGGCACTGCAATGGGTTGTTTGGAGTGGGATTTGGGTTGAAGTGAAAGGCACTGCAAAGGGTTGTTTGGGGGGGTTCGGTTGAAGTGTAACGGCACTGCAAAGGTTTGTTGGGGGGGGGGTTGGGTTGAAGTGAAAAGGCACTGCAAAGGGTTGTTTGGGGGGGTGGGTTGAAGTGAAAAGGCACTGCAAAGGGTTGTTTGGGTGGGTTTTGGGTTGAAGTAAAAAGACACTGCAAAGGGTTGTTTGTCTCAACTTGACAACTTTCTGTTTGCAATATATTGATTTTAGATAAAACGCTATCACATACGGCTGTGATTTTGCCCATCTTACTCAGTCCCCCTCCGGTGATCAGGTGCAGAGGAATTTTCCCGTCAATGAAAAATAAAAGTGTTATTAGTGTTTTAAAAATATTGAGAATCTCTCTTCTGTCAATCACGCCATGAAGGCCACGCCTTTTACGGTGGAAGGGGGAGGGTTTATAAAACCCGGAAGTGTGGGTGTGGCTCAGTCTCTGCATGATGGGGGAGGGAGTGGTCACAACTCCAATGAACTGTGAGTGTGGTGTTTTGTGTGGTGTTATGGTGGTTTCACCTGGCTTGAAATGGTATGAAACTGCATTAGAATGTGGTGGCCTTGCAGCCTGCATGAATGTGGTCGCCTTGCAGCCTGCATGAAATGGTATGAAACTGCAATTGAATGTGGTGTCGTTGCGCCCTGCATGAAATGGTATGAAACTGCATTTGAATTTGGTGGCCTTGCACCCTCCTTGAATGGTATGAAACTGCACTTGAATTTGGTCGCCTTGCACCCTGCTTGAAGTGGTATGCAACTGCACTTGAATTTGGTGGCCTTGCACCCTGCTTGAAGTGGTTGGAAACTGCACTTGAATTTGGTGGCCTTGCACCCTGCTCGAAGAGGTATGAAACTGCACTTGAATTTGGTGTTCGGGATGAAGTAAAAATGCACTGCAAATGGTTGTTTGGGTTGAAGTAACCATGCACTGCAAATTGTTGTTTGGGTTGAAGTAAAAAAGCACTGCAAATGGTAGTTTGGGTTGAAATAAAACTGCACTGCAAATGGTTGTTTGGGGGGGGTTTTGGGTTGAAGTAATAATGCACTACAAATGGTTGTTTGGGGAGTTTTGGTTTGAAGAGAAAATGCACTGCAAAGGGTAGTTTTGGGGTTTTTGGATTGGTGAAAAGGCACTGCAAAGGTTAGTTTGGGTTTTTTGGATTGAAGTGAAAAGGCACTACAATGGGTTGTTTGGGGGGGGGTTGGGCTTTAAGTGAAAAGGCACTGCAAAGGGTTGTTTTGTGGGGTTTGGATTGAAGTGAAAATGCGCTGCAAATGGTTGTTTGGGTTGAAGTAAAAATGCATTGCAAATGGTTGTTTGGGTTGAAGTAAAAATGCACTGCAAATGGTTGTTTGGGTTGAAGTAAAAATGCACTGCAAATGGTTGTTTGGGTTGAAGTAAAAATGCACTGCAAATGGTTGTTTGGGTTGAAGTAAAATGCACTGCAAATGGTTGTTTGGGTTGAAGTAAAAATGCACTTCAAATGGTTGTTTGCGTTGAAGTAAAAATGCACTGCAAGTGGTTGTTTGGAGGGGTTTGGGTTGAAGTAAAAATGGACTTTAAATGGTTGTTTGGGTTGAAGTAAAAATGCACTGCAAATGGTTGTTTGGGTTGAAGTAAAAATGCACTGCAAATGGTTGTTTGGGTTGAAGTAAAATGCACTGCAAATGGTTGTTTGGGTTGAAGTAAAAATGCACTGCAAATGGTTGTTTGGGTTGAAGTAAAAATGCACTGCAAATGGTTGTTTGGGTTGAAGTAAAAATGCACTGCAAATGGTTGTTTGTGTTGAAGTAAAATGCACTGCAAATGGTTGTTTGGGTTGAAGTAAAAATGAACTGCAAATGGTTGTTTGGGTTGAAGTCAAAATGCACTGCAAATGGTTGTTTGGGTTGAAGTAAAAAGGCACTGCAAATGGTTGTTTGGGTTGAAGTAAAAATGCACTGCTAATGGTTGTTTCGTTTGAAGTAAAAATGCACTGCAAATTGTTGTTTGCGTTGAAGTAAAAATGCACTGCAAATCGTTGTTTGGGTTGAAGTAAAAATGAATTGCAAATGATTGTTTGGGTTGAAGTAAAAATGCACTGCAAATTGTTGTTTAGGTTGAAGTAAGAATGCACTGCAAATGGTTGTTTGGGTTGAAGTAAAAATGCACTGCAAATGGTTGTTTGGGTTGAAGTAAAAATGCACTGCAAATGGTTGTTTGGGTTGAAGTAAAAATGCACTGCAAATGGTTGTTTGGGTTGAAGTAAAAATGTACTGCAAATGGTTGTTTGGGTTGAAGTAAAAATGCACTGCAAATGGTTGTTTGGGTTGAATTAAAAACGTACTGCAAAAGGTTGTTTGGGTTGAAGTAAAAATGCACTGCAAGTGGTTGTTTGGGGGGTTTGGGTTGAAGTAAAAATGCACTTTAAATGGTTGTTTGGGTTGAAGTAAAAATGCACTGCAAATGGTTGTTTGGGTTGAAGTAAAAATGCACTGCAAATGGTTGTTTGGGTTGAAGTAAAATGCACTGCAAATGGTTGTTTGGGGGATTATTGGGTTGAAGTAAAAATGCACTGCAAATGGTTGTTTGGGTTGAAGTAAAAATGCACTGCAAATGGTTGTTTGGGTTGAAGTAAAAATCCACTGCAAATGGTTGTCTGGGTTGAAGTAAAAATGCACTGCAAATGGTTGTTTGGGTTGAAGTAAAAATGCACTGCAAATGGTTGTTTGGGTTGAAGTAAAAATGCATTGCAAATGGTTGTTTGTGGCGATTTTGTGTTGAAGTAAAATGCACTGCAAATGGTTTTGGGGTGTTCTTGGGTTGAAGTAAAAAAGCGTTGTTTGGGGGGGTTTTGGGTTGAAGTGAAAAGGCACTGCAAAGCGTTGTTTGTCTCAACTTGACAACTTCCTGTTTGCAATATATTGATTTTAGGTAAAACGCTATCACTTACGGCTGTGATTTTTGCCCATCTTACTCAGTCCCCCTCCGCTGATCAGGTGCAGAGGATTCTTCCCGTCAATGAAATATAAAAGTGTTATTAGTGTTTAAAAAATGTTGAGAATCTCTCTTCTGTCAATCACGCCATGAAGGCCACACCTTTTACGGTGGAAGGGGGAGGGTTTATAAAACCCGGAAGTGTGGGTGTGGCTCAGTCTCTGCATGATGGGGGAGGGAGTGGTCACAACTCCAATGAACTGTGAGTGTGGTGTTTTGTGTGGTTTTATGGTGGTTTCACCTGGCTTGAAATGGTATGAAACTGCATTAGAATGTGGTGGCCTTGCAGCCTGCATGAATGTGGTCGCCTTGCAGCCTGCATGAAATGGTATGAAACTGCATTTGAATGTGGTGTCATTGCACCCTGCATGAAATGGTATGAAACTGCATTTGAATTTGGTGGCCTTGCACCCTCCTTGAATGGTATGAAACTGCACTTGAATTTGGTCGCCTTGCACCCTGCTTGAAGTGGTATGAAACTGCACTTGAATTTGGTGGCCTTGCACCCTGCTTGGAGTGGTTGGAAACTGCACTTGAATTCGGTGGCCTTGCACCCTGCTCGAAGAGGTAAGAAACTGCACTTGAATTTGGTGGCCTTGCACCCTGCTTAAAATGGTAGGAAAATGGATTTGAATTTGGTGGCCTTGCACTCTGCTTGAAATGGAATTTCAAGGAATAGCTGTGAGTCAACTGCCAGCCCACCAGCCATGAGTGAGCTGCCAGCACATCAGGCTTGAGGGACTGAGCTGCCACCCCAAGAATCCATTTGGCCCACAATGTCCATACTAGCCCTCTGGAGACCAGTAGTCTCTGCAGCCAACAACACCCATACCAGCGCTCCAGAAAGCCTCCCCCTCCCCCACTGGCCACCAATATTGGAATTGGTGGAGAGGTGGAATTGCGTTGGGGGACCAGCCCTCCCGTGTGAACATGGGACCCAACGGGTCCCACTTAGTCTAGTATCCCACTAAACCTACCCGAGAAGGTATAGGAGCCTGAATACTGTAACGTCCAGGTTCAGGAGCAGCTACTTCCCTACAACCATCAGGCTATTAAACACTACAACCTCCAGATAGGCTCTGAACTATATAAACTTGGGGACATTGTTTCTGCCTTTGCTCTATTATTATCTATTTATTCGTCAGTCTGTTTTTGACACCCGTACTAATCAGGAAACTTTCAATCTCCACCTTAAAAATATCCATTGATTTTGCCTCTGCACCCGACTGTGGCAATGAATTCCACAGATTCACCAACTGCTGACTAAAGAAATTCCTCCTCATCTCCTTCCTGAAGGAACGTCATTTTATTCTGAGGCTGTGGTCTCTGGTCCTTGACTCTCCCACTAGTGGAAACATCCTCTCCACATCCACTCTATCCAGGCCTTTCATTATTCTGTACGTTTCCATGAGCAGCCCCCTCATTCTTCTAAACTCCAGCGACTACAGGCCCACTGCCTTCAAACGTTCTTCATATGTTAACCCGATCTTCCCTGAGATCATTGTCGTAGGTTCTTTTCACCTTCTGTTTGCATTGTTCTGAAATTGTTTAGATTTTCAGAACAAATCTAGTTTAATTAATCTAAAATCTGTTTAATTTAGTTTATTGTACCGAGGCACTACTTAAAGCTTTTGTTCAGTGTTATCCAGTCAGCAGAAAGACAATACGTGATTACAATCAATCCGTCTTTAGTGTACAGATACATGATAAAGGGAACGACGTTCAGTTCATGTTTCATTCCACCACAAGGGGGCACCTCCAGATCCTGAGTAAGTTTGAGTCACAGGTACTAACCTCCCCACCATCGAAGGGATCGACAGGAGTTGCTGCCTGAAAAAGGCAGCCAGCATCATCAGAGACCCACACCACCCTGGCCACACACTCATTTCACTCCTACCAATGTAAGAAAGTTTGGGAATCTGAAAACCATGACCACCAAGTTCAAGAACAGCTTCTACCCCACAACCATTTTTTTTAAATCTACGTAACCAAAAATAATTTTAATCAACTATACAAAATACAGTACAAAAACAATACCAATGAACCCACCACCATAGTACAATTCTTAAATATCAAATATACTGAGTATTAAACAAGTATGCTACAATCCTTGTCAAGGATACATTCCATCCCCCGTGGTGCCCAGCGGTCCCCGAAATCCCCCAGGGTGCCCGTGGACAGCGGTAATCCCTCTCGAACACCACCCGGGCACAGACGTAACCCCAGAAGAGGGGCAGGCAGCCGGCTTGGGCAGAGCCCTCTTCCACCTGGCACCGTGACTCACGGATGGCCAGCTTGGCCAGGTCCAGAAGCAACACAACCAGGACATGCTCGGCCCTACCCTCTCCCCTAGGCACAGGGTGTCCAAAGATGAGGATTGTTGGTGAGAAGAGCAGCCACGTTAGATAATGGAACAGGGGCTGCAGCCTCACACACTCAATATACAGTGGCACACGGACTCTTCCAGCCCGCAAAAGTGGGAGGCGGCTGGCGAGTCCGGCGAACCGCGAGAGAAACAGGTTGCAGGGAACTCCTCGGTGCAATGCCCTCCACCCCAGGTCCCTGCTGTAGAGGGGGAGAATCCCTGCGTAGAGCGACCCCACCAGGGGGCGACTGGAAGGCAACACCGACCGCCACTTAGTGTCCGGACGGTGGACCAGGGCGAGGAAGTGCAGGGGAGGAGTGGAGGAGGAGCCCGTACAGGACAAGCCTCCCTGCGTCTCGGAGGGAGATGAAGGGTGTCGAGGAAAGGCGGCTCATGTAGTGTGGGACCGGCTCCCGGGAAGGATTACTGCGCCTGGGTCCGACGAGTACTTCCGGCTGAGCGGGGGTTTGATCAGCCGCAGGTACTCCACATGTTTGAGCCCCCCCCGACATCTGGTGGGGGGGACAAGGGCCAGCAGCTCTCACGCCCGCGCCATCGCCCTCCGCCGGCAGAGGGGGAGGGCCCGGTCGACAGCAACCAGGTTCCAGACTCTCAACAAGTCCCGATAGAAGCCGGACATCCTCTGCAGAATGGCACGGCTGACGCCCACCATCGGGATCCGCGTACCATCTTGAAGGCAGCGGCCCCGTTGGAAAAAGTGCGTCGCCAGCAGGTGCCACCAGGAAGGATGCCTGAGTACAGGTGTCTCTGCAGGGTCCTGAGGCGGAGAGTCGCCAACTGGGTGCGAATGCACACCAGCGACTGACCGCCCTCCTCGATCGGGAGACTCAGGGCCGCTGAAGAGACCCAGTGCTTTCCGTTGCCCCAGAAGAAGTCCACCAACTTCCTCTGGATGTTCCGATGGGACCAGGGTCATGGAAGCCACCTTAACAGGGTGTTGGTTAATGACCAACACCTTGCCCCGGTAGGAAAGCACCCTGAGGAGACCAGACCAGCACCCCGGCCGGGCAACGACTTTCGTCTTCGGCTCCTGCCCATTCACTGGCCAGGTCTCCGGCAGGGGAATCAGGTAGACACCCCACAACCATTGGGCTCTTGAAAAATGGTGCAGTGGTAGAGTTGGGCGGCACGGTGGCGCAGCGGTAGAGTTGCTGCCTTACAGCACTTACAGCGCCAGAGACCCGGGTTCGATCCCAACTCTGGGTGCTGTCTGTACGGAGTTTGTTCTCCCCATGACCTGCGTGGGTTTTCTCTGAGATCTTCGGTTTCCTCCCACGTACTAGTTTGAAGGTTAATTGGCTTGGTAAATGTAAAACAAATTGTCCCCAGTGTGTGTAGGATAGTATTAATGTGCTGGGATCTTTGGTCGGTGCGGACCCAGTGGGCCGAAGGCCTGATTCCGCACTGTATCTCTAAATTAAACTAAACTGCAATGATGTGACCCGAACACACATTAAGATACAATACATATTTATTAAATCACTTACAGCATAGGATCTGCAGTACGTCACAGCTCCGAGCTGCTACATCTACTGACTGGCGTATGCAAACTCTTGATATTATAAAGCACGTACTTGGCGGAGCTACTACTAACAAACACTATGATTGGCTCGCATGCAATAGCCAATCTACATCTCTTCTTGTAGAAGTAAAGAAACACTAAGCAGTATAAACAGAATGTTAAGAACATAGTAGCAAAGTTATACAAAATCGCCATATCTAACGGTGGCCTACAAACCTGTCCGGCCCTCGTGCGGTAGGAGACCGCCTCAACTCCTTTCGTGGGAGAAAAGACCGGGAGGGGAGTGGGAGAACAACTGGCAACCCGACAGGCACAGTGGGAGACGAAATAGGCGAGCCAGGCGTCAAACGAATTAAAAACGTACTGCAAAAGGTTGTTTGGGTTGAAGTAAAAATGCACTGCAAGTGGTTGTTTGGGGGGGTTTGGGTTGAAGTAAAAATGCACTTTAAATGGTTGTCTGGGTTGAAGTAAAAATGCACTGCAAATGGTTGTTTGGGTTGAAGTAAAAATGCACTGCAAATGGTTGTTTGTGGGTTTATTGGGTTGAAGTAAAAATGCACTGCAAATGGTTGTTTGGGGTGTTCTTGGGTTGAAGTAAAAATGTACTGCAAAGGGTTGTTTGGGGTGGTTTTGGGTTGAAGTGAAAAGGCACTGCAAAGCGTTGTTTGTCACAACTTGACAACTTCCTGTTTGCAATATATTGATTTTAGGTAAAACGCTATCACTTACGGCTGTGATTTTTGCCCATCTTACTCAGTCCCCCTCCGCTGATCAGGTGCAGAGGATTCTTCCCGTCAATGAAAAATAAAAGTGTTATTAGTGTTTAAAAAATGTTGAGAATCTCTCTTCTGTCAATCACGCCATGAAGGCCACACCTTTTATGGTGGAAGCGGGAGGGTTTATAAAACCCGGAAGTGTGGGAGTGGCTCAGTCTCTGCATGATGGGGGAGGGAGTGGTCACGACTCCAATGAACTGTGAGTGTGGTGTTTTGTGTGGTTTTATGGTGGTTTCACCTGGCTTGAAATGGTATGAAACTGCATTAGAATGTGGTGGCCTTGCAGCCTGCATGTATGTGGTCGCCTTGCAGCCTGCATGAAATGGTATGAAACTGCATTTGAATGTGGTGTCGTTGCACCCGGCATGAAATGGTATGAAATTGCATTTGAATTTGGTGGCCTTGCACCCTCCTTGAATGGTATGAAACTGCACTTGAATTTGGTCACCTTGCACCCTGCTTGAAGTGGTATGAAACTGCACTTGAATTTGGTGGCCTTGCACCCTGCTTGAAGTGGTTGGAAACTGCACTTGAATTCGGTGGCCTTGCACCCTGCTCGAAGAGGTAAGAAACTGCACTTGAATTTGGTGGCCTTGCACCCTGCTTGAAATGGTAGGAATATGGATTTGAATTTGGTGGCCTTGCACTCTGCTTGAAATGGAATTTCAAGGAATAGCTGTGAGTCCACTGCCAGCCCACCAGCCATGAGTGAGCTGCCAGCACATCAGGCTTGAGGGACTGAGCTGCCACCCCAAGAATCCATTTGGCCCACAATGTCCATACTAGCCCTCTGGAGACCAGTAGTCTCTGCAGCCAACAACACCCATACCAGCGCTCCAGAAAGCCTCCCCCTCCCCCACTGGCCACCAATATTGGAATTGGTGGAGAGGTGGAATTGCGTTGGGGGACCAGCCCTCCCGTGTGAACATGGGACCCAATGGGTCCCACTTAGTCTAGTATCCCACTAAACCTACCCGAGAAGGTATAGGAGCCTGAATACTGTAACGTCCAGGTTCAGGAGCAGCTACTTCCCTACTACCATCAGGCTATTAAACACTACAACCTCCATATAGGCTCTGAACTATATAAACTTGGGGACATTGTATCTGCCTTTGCTCTATTATTATCTATTTATTCGTCAGTCTGTTTTTGACACCCGTACTAATCAGGAAACTTTCAATCTCCACCTTAAAAATATCCATTGATTTTGCCTCTGCACCCGTCTGTGGCAATGAATTCCACAGATTCACCACATGCTGATTAAAGAAATTCCTCCTCATCTCCTTCCTGAAGGAACGTCCTTTTATTCTGAGGCTGTGGTCTCTGGTCCTTGACTCTCCCACTAGTGGAAACATCCTCTCCACATCCACTCTATCCAGGCCTTTCATTATTCTGTACGTTTCCATGAGCACCCCCCTCATTCTTCTAAACTCCAGCGACTACAGACCCACTGCCGTCAAACGCTCTTCATATGTTAACCCGATCTTCCCTGAGATCATTGTCGTAGGTTCTTTGTCTTGTAAATTGTTTCTTTTCACCTTCTGTTTGCATTGTTCTGAAATTGTTTAGATTTTCAGAACAAATCTAGTTTAATTAATCTAAAATCTGTTTAATTTAGTTTATTGTACCGAGGCACTACTTAAAGCTTTTGTTCAGTGTTATCCAGTCAGCAGAAAGACAATACGTGATTACAATCAATCCGTCTTTAGTGTACAGATACATGATAAAGGGAACGACGTTCAGTTCATGTTTCATTCCACCACAAGGGGGCACCTCCAGATCCTGAGTAAGTTTGAGTCACAGGTACTAACCTCCCCACCATCGAAGGGATCGACAGGAGTTGCTGCCTGAAAAGGGCAGCCAGCATCATCAGAGACCCACACCACCCTGGCCACACACTCATTTCACTCCTACCAGGGACCGTTGCAGAAGGAGGAGCAGCGTCCGGGTAGTGAGTAGATA
Source organism: Malacoraja senta (assembly GCA_038087875.1). Classification (NCBI taxonomy): domain Eukaryota; kingdom Metazoa; phylum Chordata; class Chondrichthyes; order Rajiformes; family Rajidae; genus Malacoraja; species Malacoraja senta. The sequence continues at coordinate 392,983,708 of CM075977.1, forward strand.
AACGGCGCGGGGCTTTGCTTTCCAGACGCCCAGGGACCGTTGCATAAGGAGGAGCAGCGTCCGGGTAGGGAGTAGATAAACGGCGCGGGGCTTTGCTTTCCAGACGCCCAGGGACCGTTGCAGAAGGAGGAGCAGCGTCCGGGTAGTGAGTAGATAAACGGCGCGGGGCTTTGCTTTCCAGACGCCCAGGGACCGTTGCAGGAGGACCAAAACTGCAACTTTCCATTCAAGTTTCCTATAAGTGAGGAAGCCGCTGATTGGTGGAAGAGGACCAAGAGAAAGCAGCTGATTGGGAGTCAGATCCCTGCTGATTTCCTCCACCAGTTTTGTATTGTATCCAGGGTAAGGGGGGAGTATGAGGGCCAGGGCAGTTTACTGTTCTGGATGTCAGATGTGGGAGGTCATGGAGTCTGATAGCTCTCCAGACGTTCACATCTGTGTCAGGTGCGTAGAGATGGGGTTCCTAAGGGACCGTGTTAGGAACCTGGAGCAGCAGCTCGATGACCTCTGTCTGATCAGGGAGAGTGAGGAAGTCATAGAAAAGAGTTATAGGGAGGTGGCCACTCCAAGACCACGGGAGGCAGACAAGTGGGTCACGGTTAGGAAGGGCAAGGGACAGAGGCAGGGACTAGTGAGTACCCCGGTGGCTGTACACCTTTAAAATAAGTACTCCTGTTTGAATACTGTTGAGGGGGACAGCCTTCCTGCGGGTAGCAACAGCGGCCGGGCCTCCGGCACAGAGACCAGCCCTATTGCTCAGAAGGGTAGGGAAAAGAAGAGGAGGGCAATAGTAATAGGGGACTCTATGGTTAGGGGGTCGGATAGGCGATTCTGTAGACGCAGTCAGGAGACCAGAATGGTAGTTTGCCTCCCTGGTGCCAGGGTCAGGGATGTGTCTGAACGCGTCCAAGATATCCTGAAATCGGAGGGAGAGGAGCCTGAGGTTGTGGTACATATAGGCACCAATGACATAGGTAGAAAAAGAGAAGAGGTCTTGAAAGGAGAATTTAGGGAGTTGGGAGGAGAGTTAAGGAGAAGGTCTACAAAGGTAACAATCTCAGGATTACTACCTGTGCCACGTGACGGTGAGAGTAGGAATGGAGTGAGGTGGAGGATAAATGCGTGGCTGAGGAACTGGTGCAGCGGGCAGGGATTCAAATTTCTGGATCATTGGGACCTCTTTTGGGGAAGGAGTGACCTGTACAGAAAGGACGGGTTGCACTTGAACCCGAGGGGGACCAATATCCTGGCGGGGAGATTTGCAAAGGCTACTGGGGAGACTTTAAACTAGAACGGTTGGGGGGAGGGACTCAAATAGAGAAAGCTAGTGGAAAATGTGGGAGGCAGGAGGCAGAGAAGGGAAGCACTCGGACCCAAAATGTAGGGGAGAAAGAAGAAAAAGATAATAAACAGAGAATAAGTGGTGGTGGGTTTCTTAAATGTGTATATTTTAATGCAAGGAGCATTGTGAGAAAGGTGGATGAGCTTAGAGCCTGGATTGACACCTGGAAGTATGATGTTGTGGCGATCAGTGAAACATGGTTGCAGGAGGGCTGTGATTGGCAAATAAATATTCCAGGATTCCGTTGCTTCAGGGGTGATAGAATTGGAGGGGCAAGAGGTGGGGGTGTTGCATTGCTTGTCAAGGAAGATATTACAGCAGTGCTTTGGCAGGATAGATTAGAGGGCTCGTCTAGGGAGGCTATTTGGGTGGAACTGAGAAATGGGAAAGGTGTAGCAACACTTATAGGGGTGTATTATAGACCGCCAAATGGGGAGCGAGAATTGGAAGAGCAAATATGTAAGGAGATAGCAGATATTAGTAGTAAGCACAAGGTAGTGATTGTGGGAGATTTCAATTTTCCACACATAGACTGGGAAACACATTCTGTAAAAGGGCTGGATGGTTTGGAGTTTGTAAAATGTGTGCAAGATAGTTTTTGCAGCAATACATAGAGGTACCTACTAGAGAAGGGGCAGTGCTGGACCTCCTGTTAGGAAATGAGACAGGGCAGGTGGCGGAGGTATGCGTCGGGGAGCACTTCGGGTCCAGTGATCACAATACCATTAGTTTCAATATAATTATGGAAAGGGTCAGAACTGGACCTAGGGTTGAGATTTTTGATTGGAGAAAGGCTAACTTTGAGGAGATGCGAAAGGATTTAAAAGGAGTGAATTGGGACATGTTGTTTTATGGGAAGGATGTAGAAGAAAAATGGAGGACATTTAAGGGTGAAATTTTAAGAGTACAGAATCTTTATGTCCCTGTTCGGTTGAAAGGAAATAGTAAAAAATGGAAAGAGCCATGGTTTTCAAGGGAAATTGGACACTTGGTTTGGAAAAAGAGAGAGATCTACAATAATTATAGGCAGCATGGAGTAAATGAGGTGCTTGAGGAGTATAAAGAATGTAAAAAGAATATTAAGAAAGAAATTAGAAAAGCTAAAAGAAGATATGAGGTTGCTTTGGCAAGTAAGGTGAAAGTAAATCCAAAGGGTTTCTACAGCTATATTAATAGCAAAAGGATAACAAGGAATAAAATCGGTCCATTAGAGAGTCAGAGTGGACAGCTATCTGCAGAGCCAAAAGAGATGGGGGAGATATTGAACAATTTCTTTTCTTCGGTATTCACGAAGGAGAAGGATATGGAATTATGTGAGGTAAGGGAAACGAGCAGAGTAGCAATGGAAACTGTGAGATTCAAAGAAGAGGAGGTGTGGACACTTTTGAAAAATATGAAAACGGATAAGTCTCCAGGTCCTGACAGGATATTCCCTAGGACATTGAGGGAAGTTAGTGTAGAAATAGCAGGGGCTATGACAGAAATATTTCAAATGTCATTAGAAACGGGAATAGTGCCGGAGGATTGGCGTACTGCGCATGTTGTTCCGTTGTTTAAAAAGGGTTCGAAGAGTAAACCTAGCAATTATAGACCTGTTAGTTTGACGTCAGTGGTGGGCAAATTAATGGAAAGGATACTTAAAGATAATATATATATGCATCTGGATAAGCAGGGTCTGATTAGGAACAGTCAACATGGATTTGTGCCTGGAAGGTCATGCTTGACTAATCTTCTTGAATTTTTCGAAGAGGTTACTAGGGAAATTGATGAGGGTAAAGCAGTGGATGTTGTCTATATGGACTTCAGTAAGGCCTTTGACAAGGTTCCTCATGGAAGGTTGGTTAAGAAGATTCAATTGTTGGGTATTAATGGTGGAGTAGCAAGATGGATTCAACAGTGGCTGAATGGGAGATGCCAGAGAGTAATGGTGGATGGCTGTTTGTCAGGTTGGAGGCCGGTGACGAGTGGGGTGCCTCAAGGGTCTGTGTTGGGTCCACTGTTGTTTGTCATGTACATCAATGATCTGGATGAAGGTGTGGAAAATTGGATTAGTAAGTATGCAGATGATACTAAGATAGGTGGTGTTGTAGATAATGAAGTAGATTTTCAAAGTCTACAGAGAGATTTAGGCCATTTGGAAGAGTGGGCTGAAAGATGGCAGATGGAGTTTAATGCTGACAAATGTGAGGTGCTACATCTCGGCAGGACAAATCAAAATAGGACGTACACGGTAAATGGTAGCGAATTGAGGAATGCAGTTGAACAGAGGGATCTAGGAATAACTGTGCATAGTTCCCTGAAGGTGGAATCTCATGTAGATAGGGTGGTAAAGAAAGCTTTTGGTGTGCTGGCCTTTATAAATCAGAGCATTGAATATGGAAGTTGGGATGTAATGTTAAAATTGTACAAGGCATTGGTGAGGCCAATTCTGGAGTATGGAGTACAATTTTGGTCGCCTAATTATAGGAAGGATGTCAACAAAATAGAGAGAGTACAGAGGAGATTTACTAGAATGTTGCCTGGGTTTCAGCAACTAAGTTACAGAGAAAGGTTGAACAAGTTAGGTCTTTATTCTTTGGAGCGCAGAAGGTTAAGAGGGGACTTGATAGAGGTCTTTAAAATTATGAGCGGGTTAGACAGAGTGGACGTGGATAAGCTTTTCCCATTGAGAGTAGGGAAGATTCAAACAAGGGGACATGACTTGAGAATTAAGGGACAGAAGTTTAGGGGGAACATTAGGGGGAACTTCTTTACTCAGAGAGTGGTAGCTGTGTGGAATGAGCTTCCAGTGGAAGTGGTGGAGGCAGGTTCGATGTTATCCTTTAAAAATAGATTGGATGGGTATATGGATGGGAAAGGAATGGAGGGTTATGGTCTGAGTGCAGGTAGATGGGACTAGGAGGAATATTTATTTTTGATTTAAAAAAAATAAAAAAATAAAAAAAATAAAATGTTCGGCACGGACTTGAAGGGCCGAGATGGCCCGTTTCCGTGCTGTTATGGTTATATGGTAATGTAAGAAAGTTTGGGAATCTGAAAACCATGACCACCAAGTTCAAGAACAGCTTCTACCCCACAACCATTTTTTAAAAATCTACGCAACCAAAAATAATTTTAATCAACTATACAAAATACAGTACAAAAACAATACCAATGAACCCACCACCATAGTACAATTCTTAAATATCAAATATACTGAGTATTAAACAAGTATGCTACAATCCTTGTCAAGGATACATTCCATCCCCCGCGGTGCCCAGCGGTCCCCGAAATCCCCCAGGGTGCCCGTGGACAGCGGTAATCTCTCTCGAACACCACCTGGGCACAGACGTAACCCCAGAAGAGGGGCAGGCAGCCGGCTCGGGCAGAGCCCTCTTCCGCCTGGCGCCGTGACTCACGGATGGCCAGCTTGGCCAGGTCCAGAAGCAACACAACCAGGACATCCTCGGCCCTACCCTCTTCCCTAGGCACAGGGTGTCCAAAGATGAGGATGGTTGGTGAGAAGAGCAGCCCCGTTAGATAATGAAACAGGGGCTGCAGCGTCACGCACTCCATATACACATGGCACACGGACTCTTCCAGCCCGCAAAAGTGGCAGGCGGCTGGCGAGTCTGGCGAACCGCGAGAGAAACAGGTTGCAGGGAACTCCTCGGTGCAATGCCCTCCACCCCAGGTCCCTGCTGTAGAGGGGGAGAATCCCTGCGTAGAGGGACCCCACCAGGGGGCGACTGGAAGGCAACACCGACCGCCACTTAGTGTCCGGACGGTGGACCAGGGCGAGGAATTGCAGGGGAGGAGTGGAGGAGGAGCCCGTACAGGACAAGCCTCCCTGCGTCTCGGAGGGAGATGAAGGGTGTCGAGGAAAGGCGGCTCATGTTGTGTGGGACCGGCTCCCGGGAAGGATTACTGCGCCTGGGTCCGACGAGTACTTCCGGCTGAGCGGGGGTTTGATCAGCCGCAGGTACTCCACATGTTTGAGCCCCCCTGACATCTGGTGGGGCGGGACAAGGGCCAGCAGCTCTCACGCCCGCGCCATCGCCCTCCGCCGGCAGAGGGGGAGGGCCCGGTCGACAGCAACCAGGTTCCAGACTCTCAACAAGTCCCGGTAGAAGCCGGACATCCTCTGCAGAATGGCACGGCTGACGCCCACCATCGGGATCCGCGTACCATCTTGAAGGCAGCGGCCCCGTTGGAAAAAGTGCGTCGCCAGCATGTGCCACCAGGAAGGATGCCCTGAGTACAGGTGTCTCTGCAGGGTCCTGAGGCGGAGAGTCGCCAACTGGGTGCGAATGCACACCAGCGACTGACCGCCCTCCTCGATCGGGAGACTCAGGACCGCTGAAGAGACCCAGTGCTTTCCGTTGCCCAGAAGAAGTCCACCAACTTCCTCTGGATGTTCCGATGGGACCAAGGTCATGGAAGCCACCTTAACAGGGTGTTGGTTAATGACCAACACCTTGCCCCGGTAGGAAAGCACCCTGAGGAGACCAGACCAGCACCCCGGCCGGGCAACGACTTTCGTCTTCGTCTCCTGCCCATTCACTGGCCAGGTCTCCGGCAGGGGAATCAGGTAGACACCCCACAACCATTGGGCTCTTGAACAATGGCGCAGTGGTAGAGTTGGGCGGCAACGGTGGCACAGCGGTAGAGTTGATGCCCTTACAGCACTTACAGCGCCAGAGACCCGGGTTCGATCCCAACTATGGGTGCTGTCTGTACGGAGTTTGTTCTCCCCATGACCTGCGTGGGTTTTCTCTGAGATCTTCGGTTTCCTCCCACGTACTAGTTTGCAGGTTAATTGGCTTGGTAAATGTAAAACAAATTGTCCCCAGTGTGTGTAGGATAGTATTAATGTGCTGGGATCTTTGGTCGGTGCGGACCCAGTGGGCCGAAGGGCCTGATTCCGCACTGTATCTCTAAATTAAACTAAACTGCAATGATGTGACCCGAACACACATTAAGATACAATACATATTTATTAAATCACTTACAGCATAGGATCTGCAGTACGTCACAGCTCCGAGCTGCTACATCTACTGACTGGCGTATGCAAACTCTTGATATTATAAAGCACGTACTTGGCGGAGCTACTACTAACAAACACTATGATTGGCTCGCATGCAATAGCCAATCTACATCTCTTTTTGTAGAAGTAAAGAAACACTAAGCAGTATAAACAGAATGTTAAGAACATAGTAGCAAAGTTATACAAAATCGCCATATCTAACGGTGGCCTACAAACCCGTCCGGCCCTCGTGCGGTAGGAGACCGCCTCAACTCCTTTCGCGGGCGAAAAGACCGGGGAGGGGAGTGGGAGAACAACTGGCAACCCGACAGGCACAGTGGGAGACGAAATAGGCGAGCCAGGCGTCAAACGACGCGTGGAGACCGTGGTAGGAACAACAGTTGGAGGTGGGGAAATAGGACCGACTGTGGGAGTGAGCACGAGGCGCGGGGCATCAGGATAGGGAGTCGCTGGACGCGGTTCCTTCACCGGAAGGATGTGTTGACGGTTGTGTCTGTAAATGACACCGTCCACCTCGACCAGATATGAACGTGGTTCTTTGGCAGGGCCGTGGATGTGTCCAAGTCATGCTTGGCCTTTGTCGGTTTGCAGACGAACCACTTGTCCACGCGCAAGAGGTTTAAGGGGCTTGCTGGACTTGTTGAAAAAACGCTTCTGCGTGTCACGTTTAATTTGCAGTTGTTTCTGAACCGCAGGCGGGGAACGAACTTGTGGCAGCAACAGCTGCTGGGAGACAGGCAGAGGAGCACGGGTTTGGCGAGACATCAGTCATTGGGCAAGGGAACCTAGTATGGGATCCTGTGCAATGTTCCGTAGATTGAGTAAGTCCAGGTATACGTCAGATTTGGCAAAGTATGATCGTTCCATGAGTCATTTTACACTGCGAACGGCGCGTTCGGCGACTCCGTTGGACTGCGGGAACCTGGGACAGCTGATAACATGTTGAAATGCCCATCGTTTAGCAACGTTTTTAAAAGCTTGGCTGGTGGACTGTCTGCCATTGTCAGACTGAATACGTGCAGGGGAGCCATGTACGGAGAGGTGCCATTGCAGCTTCTCAATCACTGCCTCCGAAGAAATGGTTTGCAGTAAGTCTATTTCGAACCAGCCCGAGTAAGAGTCAACAAGAACCAGATAGTGTTTCCCTTGCCACTCGAAGATGTCGGTGGCTAACGAGGACCACGGGAGAGGAGGGACTGCTTGTGGCAGTAAGGGCTGCTTCTGCTGATGTGGCGTCAGGTTTTGCAGACAGCGCACGTTTCGGTTCTTTCGCGTATGTATTTGGTCATCCCGGGCCAGTAAAACCTGCTTTGCGCCCTTTGGAGGGTTGCCTCCACGCCGGGGTGGCTCCTGTGGATGTCGTTATAGTATTTGTCCCGGAGGGCGGCTGGAACCACTGCCTTGTGGCCCTTGAAAATGATTCTGCCTTGTAGCACTAGTTCGTCATGAACCAGGAAGTAGGGGCGTATTTCGAGCGGGGTGTTGGACTTTTTGTTGGGCCAACCGCGCCGGATGACTAGACAGCAATTGTAAACACTGCCTGGTGTAGTCTGGTGGCGCCTATCGGCAGCGGCTCAACTACAGTCCATCTGTCTTTTAAAAAAATTTTGTCTTGTTAAATGTATGTTTTGACTCTAGTTTTTATTATTTTTCTTTAGCTGTGTATATGTGGGGGGGTGGGGGAAACCGTTAATCTCTTCCCCGTTCGGGGACCCGACTTTTTCCCCGTCGGGTCTCCGGTGTCGTTGGGTCTAACATCGTGGAGCTGGCGGCGGCCTCCTGCCGGTACCAACCTGAGGGCTACAGTCGCGGAGCCTGCGGACCTGACATCGCGGAGCTGGCCTTCTTAGGAACGGGAAGAACTGTGTTGGCGCGCGGCTGCGACCCGACTTTGGAGCTTCGGAGGCTCCAGCCGCAGGCCCGGTGCACAGTGTAGATTGATGATGCATGTGAATCAATCACACTTAGTTGGCATCACTAACTCCGCCCCATTATAACGTCGGTGATACCATTCACTAAAATATCCCTCGTTAACTAATCAGTCAACTGATCCGCAGGCATTTCCTGAAATCGACAACGTTGTGCTAGATACATCAAAGAGGAAATATATGCATCCGCTCGTTCCCCGGGAAGTTGACGACGAGAGAAAAACCTTGCCCTGCCCAAAATGTGATTTGAGGCAGGTCACAGATCTGAGCCAGTTTACGCAGCAAAACATTAGGGTCAGCGGGGGACTCCGCCGGTGTAATTACCTGGCACTGGGCATCAAGGATAGCCGGAGCATAGCGGAATGTTCTGGATCGACGAAGGGCACCAGGTCCCGCAAGGTTGAGCAAAAGAGAAGCCTTAACAGCATCTGGTTCATTTCGGTGTACAATGTTGATGTAGTGCTGGTAATCAATTTCAAACGTGGCCCAGCGTTCGCTGATATCGGCATCAAAGACAAGAGGCTCAGGCTTCCGACAAGAAGAAGCCATCGTGAAGTAAAGCAATACTCACAAAATAGAAAATAAAAACCGTTATACAAGAGGAGTGGGTATCCCACTTCTGACACCATGTATATCACTTCAAAGCATATAAGATTTACACACATCTTTATTCAGCACATTAACTTAGCAGCATTACAGGTCTAGGTGTTGTCAGTTCATCCTGGCTGCTTCAACTAACGGTGCTGGGAATGGGCGTTAGTATAAATGTTATAATGGGGCGGAGTTAGTGATGCCAACTAAGTGTGATTGATTCACATGCATCATCAATCTACAGACAGGAACATCGGGAGCTTGCAGGTCCCTGGTGGAGACCGCTTTTCGGAGCTTCCGCAACGGCAACTTCTCCCGCTGGAATCGCGGGGTTTAAAGGACTCGGAGCGGGGCCTAACATCGCCCGGCGTGGCTTAAACGGCCACGGGACTTACCATCGCCCACTGTGGGCTTTAACATCGGGAGCCACAGTTCGCCTCGATGCTGCAGTTGGACTGGAGGTAGTTAACCATACCGAGGAATCGTTGTAAACTCACATCAGTAGGAACCGGCAGTTCGTTGATAGCTACGGTTTCCAGCGGATCTGGTCTGAGACCATCGCTGGTAAAAACATGTCCGACGTAAGTGACTTCAGGAACTCGAAACCTGCACTTTAGTGGATTGAGCTTAAGCTGAATGTCTTTGGCACGGTCAAGTACTTTCTTCAGATTAGCGTCATGTTCAGCCAAATCGCGACCGTGGACGAGAATATCATCAACAATGATGGCGCACGGGTACTCTGAAAACAATTGTTCCATAGTGCGCTATAAGACTTCGCTGACAGAGTTGATGCCGAAAGGCATTCTTAGAAATTTGAAGCGGCCAAAGGGTGTACCGAACGTAGTGAGGTTGGATGAGTCTGGGTCTAGTGGAATCTGCCAAAAGGAGCTTTTGACATCCAGGACCAAGAATCCTGCTGCATTGCCAATCTGTGCAGCGACATCCTCTGTGGTTTGCATTGGGTAATGTGGGCACTTGATGGCAGTGTTAAGATCTCTGGGGTTGATGCAGATACGGATCTCTTCCTTGTTTTTCTTGATTGCAACGACCATGGTGGAAACCCAGTCGGACGGGTCAGTTACCTCGGCAATAACACCCGTTGAGACCATGCGTTTGAGTTCAGCGTGTATTCTGTCACGCATGGCGTGGGACATGATGTGGCGTTCGGACCACGGGTGTGACTTTAGGATCAACAGTAATGCGATATTTGACAGGCAACTTGCCAAGTTCATCATTAAACAGGTCTTTGTATTGGGAGAGTAGCTGCTGAGCGGGCTCAACAGTGAGGCAGAGTTTGTGGACAGCACGTCCAACGTAGACCAGGCCTAGATCGTGGCATGCATTGATACCGAGCAAAGTCTCTGAATTAGCTTTAACAATGTAAAACTGTAAGGTGCGCGTCTGCTCATCTACAGTGCACTTTAAATCAGCTTTTCCGAGTGGGTGCAGAACATCTCCCCCATAAGCCCGAAGCGTTGCGGAGGCCTTATCAATACGTTCAGCATGGCGAATTTTGTTGAACTCCCTTAATGATATGACGTTCACTTTTGCGCCAGTGTCTACCTTGGCAAGAAGAGGCCTGTTATTCACGAACATAGTTACTTCAGGGTCAAGTAGCTCATTAGACGAAAGGAGGAGTGAGTCGATGGCAGAACTGTTATCAACACTGTCTGAGAGGAAGCGGGGGGACGACAACTCAGGCACTTGGGAGTCAGTATCAGTGAACTCCTGCTGAAGCAGGTGCAGGCTTGTCCTTGAAGCATTAGGAGTTACATGGGAATGACAGCATCGTGCAAAGTAGTTCAATTATTTACAGAAATTGCAGGCTTTGCGGAGGCAATTCAAAACTGACGACCCTTCGCATGACAATAGTTACAATTCTGACAGTGAGCAGTAGACCGGTAGGGGGTTTGCAAGAGGAGAAGTCTGTAAGATTAACGCTATGTTGCTGGTAGGGACTGAAAGACACTGGGTCAGAGTGGGGAGACGTTATCTCAGAAATATGGCAAGAATGTTCTGCTTGGTCAAGGGTCAATTCAGTGTTTCGAAGAAGTTCAGCTCTCAGCTTGCTATTAAGTAATACACCTACCAGCTTATCTCATACTAACTCATCCCTTAAATCACGAAATCAACAGCATGCAGCCATGTGTTTCAGACCGTTGATAAATCGTTCAATAGGCTCATCGACCTGCTGTAAATGAGCATAGAACTTAGTTCTTTCAATAATATGGTTTGAAGGCATATCACACAGTTCTCTGAACTTTCTTAGCAAAACCACAGGGTCGTCAATAGTTTCTGCCGGCACACGGACCTGGCCGTTGTCATCTAAAACAGCAGGAGCAAAGGTGAAGTTGTTGGCACGATTCATTGCCTCAGGTCCCGCAAGATTGAGCAAAAGAGATGCACGCACTTCTGGGGGCTCATTCCGATGAACGATGCGAGCATAATGAGTGTAGTCACGTTCGAAAAGACGCCATCATTCCGCAATGTCTGAATCAAAGATCAAAGGGCTCGGGCGGCGACACGAATTAACCATAATTGAGATAATAAAGACACAAACTTATCAAAAGAAAATAAAACCCGATAAACTTAAACGGAGTGCGTAAGACTCACTGTCTGACACCATGTAATGATGTGGCCCGAACACACATTAAGATACAACACATATTTATTAAATCACTTACAGCATAGGATCTGCAGTACGTTATAGCTCCGAACTGCTACATCTACTGACTGGCGTATGCGAACTCTTGATATTATAAAGCACACACTAGGCGGAGCTACTACTAACAAACACAATGATTGGCTAGCATGCAATAGCCAATCTACATGAACTAAACTAAACACTACACAATTTTAACTTCAACCACGGTTGCACTGACCAGGATTTTTTGCACTAGTATTGGTGTTATTTAGTTTAGTTCAGAGATACAGCATGGAAACAGGCCCTTCAGCCCACCGAGTCCGCGCCGACCAGAGATGCCCTCACATTAACACTATCCTACACACACTGAGGATGATTTACAATGATACCAAGCCAATTAACCTACAAACCTGCACGCCTTTGGAGTGTGGGAGGAAACCGGAGCACCCGGAGAAATCCCACGCAGGTCACGGGGAGAACGTACAAACTCCGTGCAGACAGCACCCGTATCGGGATTGAACCCAGGTCTCTGGCGCTGTAAGGCAGCAACTCTACCGCTGCACTACCACTCTTTTTAAACATTGCAGGAATGCCTGATAGCCTTTATATTTGCAACAGAACCAGATCTCTTATCACCCCCTGCATGCCTCAAAATTCTTTGGAACAGCGAGCTTTGTAGAAGTTGGCAATAATTTTAAACGCAACAAGATGAAATTCCTCCTCATCCCTTTTCCAAAATTGCGTCCTTTTATTCTGAGGCTATGACCTCTGGTCTGAAACTCTCCAACTAGAGAAAACATCCTCTCCACATCCACCCTATTCGGGCCTTTCACTATTCGTTACGTTTCAATGAGGTCCCTGCTCATCCTTCTCAACTCCAGTGAGTACAGGCCCAGTGCCATCAAACGCTCATCATATGTTAACCCGATCATCCTGAGATCATTCTCTTGTAAATTGATTATTCTCATCTTCTGTTGCATTCCTTTCTGAAATTGTTTAATTAAAACTGTTCAGTGCTATTTGCCCTTATGATAGAACCGCTGGCTGAAAGGATTAGAAATCATCCGAATATTCACGGATATAATACTAAGGACTCAAAGAATAAAATTTCATTATATGCTGATGATATTCTTTTATATATTACTAATACACAAACGAGTATCCCCACCTTATTAACACTAATTGAGGAATTTGGTTCTTTTTCAGCATATAGAATAAATTGGAATAAAAGTGAAATTATGTCTTTAAAACCACAGGATGCGAGACACTTATTAAAATTCCCTTTCAAAATTGCAACAGAAAAATTCAAGTATTTAGGTATTCAAATTACGAGAAGACACAAATCATTATTTAGCGCCAATTTTATGCCACTATTAAATAAACTGAATGTTATGATTACATTTTGGAAAACGCTCCCACTCTCATTGATAGGTAGACTTAACGCTATTAAAATGACTTTCTTACCACAAGGGGGCGCCGTCCTGTGTGGTATGGCTGCCCAGCCTGCAGCTGTCCGTTTTCATCTTTTTTTTATTTTTAGTTAGTTAGTTGTTTTGTTTTTTAGGAGTTCTATTATTTTTTATGTGGGGGGTGGGGGGGGAAGGGGGAAACTACTTTCTAGGGTCCATACCTGGTCGGAGAAGCAGCGGGCCTGGAGCGGCGTTTCCTGAGGGGACAGCCCAGAACCTCGGCGGCGGCACAGTGCTGGAGCGCTATCGCGGTGCGGAGCGGGCGATGCCTTGCCTGGGTCGCCGCGCTGGAACTCCGGTGAGCTGGGACCGCCGGTGAACATAGGTCTATGGAGCGGTCAGCTGCGGGCGACGGCGCTGAACTTTACATCGGGAGCCTGGGATCTCGCGACGAGATCGCCAGTGGTGGAGCTCCATCGAGCGCGGCCTGTCGGCTTCGGAAGCCGCGGACTCCGGTAGGGAGACGGCCGTTCCAGGTGTCCCAAGCTGCACCATCACCCGGCGAAGAAGGGCCTGTAACATCGGCCCCTGTAGTGGCGACTGTGGAGGCCTATATAGGCCAGACTATGGGTGGACAAGGGGATATGGACTGGACGTTGTGCCTTCCCCCACAGTGGGATCAATTGTGGGGGGATGTTTTTATGTTTTATGTTAAATTTCTTTAATGTTGTGTCTATTTGTGCTGCATGGCAAGAACAAATTTCACTACACCATTTGGTGCATGTGACAATAAATGTCCTTTGTCCTTTGTCCTTTGTCCAATTAATATATTTGTTTCAAGCGATCCCAATATATATTCCGAAATATTTTTTCAAAAAACTAGATTCTAATATCACCAATTTTATATGGGATTATAGATCACACAGAATTCAACGAAAGCATTTGTGTAAACCTAAAGAAGTTGGGGGTTTATCACTACCTAACTTTACGTATTACTACTGGGCAGTGCATATTAAGAACATAATGTACTGGTTGGATAGTTCCACTCACCAGTCAGAGTGGATAAGAATGGAGAAAGAGGAGTGTTTCCAGTACGATATAGGAACGATCTTGTTCTCACTGATAAAATTGAATAGTATAATATATAAGAAGAACCCAATTATTCACAATACAATAAGAATTTGGAAACAAATAAAATTATCCTTGAAATTAAATAATCTATCAGTTCTAACCCCAATATTGAACAATCCTGCATTCAAACCATCTCTTATTGACAAAACATATAAACTATGGGATAGACTGGGCATTAGGAAAGTAGGAGATATGTATGAATTGGGCAAATTGTTATCATTTCAACAATTAAAATTAAAATTTAAATTTAAACTGAATCAATATTTTAAATATATTAAAATATAAACTGAATCAATATTTTAAATATATACAGATATGTGACCTTATGAAGAAATATATACATAGATTTCAAACTATATATTTTGATATATATACATAGATTTCAAACTATATTTTTAGACCCTTTAGAAGAAGCAATGGATATTAAGGCTGATTCACAAAAACTAATATCATATCTTTATAATAGTATATTAAATAGAGAATTACCCTCAACAGAGGCACTAAAAGAAGATTGGGAACATGAACTAATGAAAAGATCCCGAAAGATAGATGGGAAAAGTATCTGATGAACACACATAATTGTTCCATTAATGCAAGACATAATTTAATTCAATTTAAATTATTACATAGACTATATTATTCAAAAACGAGGTTGAATAAATTCTACCCAAACGTCTCTCCCAGATGCGATAAATGTTTGTTTCAAAATGCCAATATAACACATTCATTTGTAGGATGTACAAAGTTGAATACATTTTGGAGCGATATATTTGATATATTTACAAAGCTCTTCAAGTCAAGAATAGAACCTAATACGGAATGGATTATATTTGGAATAATAGTAGAAGATATCAATTTAAACAAAGACCAAAAAGTATTCTTTAATTATGGGTTAATAATTGGAAAGAAATTGATACTTAAATTTTGGAAAAATACAGCTATACCAACTATTAAAATGTGGATTAGGAATATGACGGACATAGCACACCTTGAAGAAATGAGACTCCGCCTAATAGATAAATATGACCAATTCTTAAGGAGTTGGTCCCCTTTCATCGACTTTTTGGAATCATGCGATGCAGCAGTACCGTAAAGATTACTGATTTCAGGTCAGGTCGTGGATAGATTTACATCTCCGAACAAAGATTTGAAAATTTCTTTTTTAAGGGCCTTTTTCTACTATTTCTACTTTCTACTTTTTCTTTTCTTATATATACACTTCACGTTTTTCTATTTTCTACTATCTATTTTTCTTCTTTTTCTTCTCTCTATTTTTTTTTTTTTACCTCCTTTTCAAAAACATAAAACTAGAGGTTGTACATAGAATGTATTACGTTATGACATAGTTGGCGCCTAAAATTAGGTACCACTGTATTTTTGTATTGTATTCACTTCTAATAAAATAAACAAACAAAAACAAAAAACAAAAACAAAAAACTGTTCAGTTTAGCATAGTTTATTCACACGTGTACCAAGTTACAACAAAAAGCTAACCAGTCAGCGGAAAGACAATGCATGATTACAATCGAGTCAGTTACAGTGTACAGATACATGATAACGGAATAACGTTTAGTGCAAGGTAAAGCCAGCAAAGTCCGATCAAAGATAGTCCGAGGGTCACCAAGGAGGTAGAGAGTAGTTCAGGGCCGCTCTCTAGTTGTGGTAAGATGGTTCAGTCGCCTGATAACAGCTGGGAAGAAACTGTCCCTGAATTTGGAAGTGTGCGTTTTCACACTTCCGCACCTTTTGCCCGATGGGAGAGGGGAGAAGAGGGAGTGGCCAAGGTGCGACTCATCCTTGAATTTGCTGCTGGCCTTGCCGAGGCAGCGTGAGGTGTAGATGGAGTCAATGGAAGGGAGGTTGGTTTGTGTGATGGTCTGGGCTGCGTCCACAACTCTCTACAATTTCTTGTGGTCTTGGATGGAGCTGTTCCCAATCAAAACCGTGATGCTTTCCGTGGCGCATCTGTTGACGTTGGTGAGAGTTGTTGGGGACATGCCGAACTCCACAAGCCTTCCAAGGAAGTACACAGAATGAGATAACTTCCTGACACACTGGTCATCTAGTCAGTATCTACGTAACCCCAGCTCAGCACTGAACTACCATGGACTTTGTACAACTGAGGTTGCACTGCACAGTTTGGCATTGTATTATCATGGTGCTGCCTGACCCACTGAGTTCTGCTCGCATCCAACAGAAGGTACAGGAGCTTGAAAGTGCACACCCCCAGACTCCGGAACAGCTTCTTCCCCTCCGTTATCAGGCTTCTGAACGGTCCTTCCACAAACTAGGGTGCTGTCCAATTCACCTCTACCCCATTGTAGACATTGGCTTTATCTCTGGAACTGATGCGCTACAATGCTGAGAAGTATATTCTGCACTCTGTATCTTCCCCTTTGCTCTACCTATTGTACCTGAGTTTGAACTGATTGTATTTGAGTATAGGAGCAGGGAGGTTCTACTGCAGTTGTACAGGGTCTTCGTGAGACCACACCTGGAGTATTGCGTTCAGTTTTGGTCTCCTAATCTGAGGAAGGACATTCTTGCCATAGAGGGAGTACAGAGAAGGTTCACCAGACTGATTCCTGGGATGTCAGGACTTTCATATGAAGAAAGATTGGATAGACTCGGCTTGTACTCGCTAGAATTTAGAAGATTGAGGGGGGATCTTATAGAAACTTACAAAATTCTTAAGGGGTTGGACAGGCTAGATGCAGGAAGATTGTTCCCGATGTTGGGGAAGTCCAGAACAAGGGGTCACAGTTTAAGGATAAAGGGGAAATCTTTTAGGACTGAGATGAGAAAAACTTTTTCACACAGAGAGTGGTGAATCTCTGGAACTCTCTGCCACAGAATGTAGTTGAGGCCAGTTCATTGGCTATATTTAAGAGGGAGTTAGATGTGGCCCTTGTGGCTAAAGGGATCAGGGGGTATGGAGAGAAGGCAGGTATGGGATACTGAGTTGGATGATCAGCCATGATCATATTGAATGGCGGTGCAGGCTCGAAGGGCCGAATGGCCTACTCCTGCACCTATTTTCCATGTTTCTATGTATTCAAGTTCAAGTTCAAGTTACATTTATTGTGACATGCACCAATTTGTACAGTGAGATTTAAGTTACCATACAGCCATACAAATAATAAGAACACGATAGAGTTTAACATGAACATCCCCCACAGTGGAATCAACATTTCTTACTGTGAGGGAAGGCAATAAAGTTCAGTCATCTTCCTCTTTGTTCACCCGCGTTCGTGGCCTTTGAACTCTCCGCAGTCGCCGCTTCGGACGGCCCGATGTTCAGGCCCTCTCGCCGGGATGATTGGAACTCTGACATCAGAATGGATCGGAATGGATCGGAACACACTCGTGGCTTGGAGTTTCGGAAATGGCCGCTTCCTACCGGAGACCGCGGCTCCCGAAGTCCACAGGACGAGCTAGGCGGAGCTCCAACACTGGCGACCCCCGGCAAGGGGTCCCAGACCTCCACGATGTTAAAGTCATCGCCGCCCGCGGCTAGAAGCTCCGCAGACAACAGCTCCACGGTGTTAATCAGCAGGCCCACCACTCCGGAGCTCTTAAAACAGCGATCCCCGGCAAAGCATCGTCTCACTCCACGATGGTAAATCAATGCTGCGCCGCTGCTGAAGCTCTGGCCGGTCTCCAGCAAGAAAGGCCACGCCAATCCAGTTGGTAGGCCGCGAGGGGGGTGGGGGGGGGGGGGGAAGACGCGACACTGAGAAAAGACGCATCTCTGTCCAGGTAAGTGACTGAGAAATGGTTTCCCCCTATTACCCCCACCACCCCCACATAAAGAAGACTAAGAAACCTTTAAGGTCTACCTCTAAACCTCCAATACCTTTAGACACACTAATAATAACAAAAAGGGTGAAAGGACGGACAGCTGCGGACAGCGAGACTGCCACTACGATGGCACCAGCCGATGGTAGTATACCTTAGCTGTTTGGACAGGATGCAGAACAATGTTTTTCACAGTACCGTGGTACATGCAACAATAATAATAATAAACCTAGACCTAAACTTTGCTCACGATTCAGTATTTCAGCAAATCCTCACTTGAACTTCTACAGGTGTGCAGTATGGAGCATATTGACTGGTTGCATCACAGCCTGGTTCAGCAACTCTAATGCCCAGGGCTAAAGGAGACTATATCGAGTGGTGAACACTGCCCGGTCCATCACGGGTACTGACCTCCCCACTCATCGAAGGGACCTACAAGAGTCGCTGCCTCAAAAAGGCAGCCAGCATCATCAGAGACCCACACCACCCTGGCCACATGCTCGTTTCACCCCTGCCATTGGGAAGAAGGTTTACGAATCCGAAAACTGTGACCACCAGGTTCAAGAACAGCCTCTTCCCCACAACCATTGGGTTCTCGAACAGTACACAACATTAACTTCAACTATGGACTGTCTTTGGTTGCACTAAGGACTTTTGCAGTAGTATTAGTGTTATTTAGTTTAGTTTAGAGATACAGTGCAGACACAGGCCCTTCTACCCACCGAGTCCGCACCGATCAGCGATTCCCGCACATTAACACCTTCCTACACACACTATGGACGATTTAAAATGCCAGTTAACCTACAAACCTGTACATCCTGTGGAATTCTCTGCCACTGAAGTGGATTTTTTTTGCCATAGAAGGGAGTGGAGGCCAAAACATCCAGTGAATTGGCCTCCACTGCCTTCTGTGGCAGAGAATTCCACAGATTCACAACTCTGATGAAAAAGTTTTTCCTCATCTATTCTAAATGGCCGACCCCTTATTCTTAAACTGTGACCCCTGGTTACGGACTCCGCCAGTCCAATCCCTTAAGGATTTTATATGTTTCTATAAGATATCCTCTCATCCTTCTAAATTCCAGTGACTACAAGCCCAGTCGACCCATTCTTTCATCATGTCAGTCCCGCCATCCCGGGAATTTACCTGGTGAACCTATGCTGCACTTCCTCAATAACAAGAATGTTTAGTTTCTTGTGTCTCTACTGTCATGGTCTGGTTTACTGAGAGATAATTTATCGCATATTTATCTGTCGTGTTGTTGCTTCTGAAGGAGGGTCTCGACCCGAAATGTCACCCATTCCTTCTCTCCAGAGATGCTGCCTGTCCCGCTGAGTTACTCCAGCATTTTGTGCCTATCTTCGTGTTATTGCTTATGATGTGCCTATAGCCATGGGCAAATAGGACTAGCCAAGGTGGGCATCTTGGTCGGCATGGAAGAGTTGGGCCAAAGGGCCTGTGTCCATGTCGTACATGTTCGTTTGCTGGACTGGAGGGTAGCAGCTTCGTCCGCCCCGAGCCGTGGAGTTTGAATCGGCCCGTTCGCGTAACTTAAAATCGGCCGCAGGATTTACCATCACCCTGCGGGGGCTTCAACATCGAGAGCCTCGATCTCCTCGACACAGCGGGGAACAAGCAAGGAAGAGATAAGACTTTTTGCCTTCCATCACAGTGAGGAGGTGCCTGGAGATTCACTGTGATGGATGTTTGTGTTAAATTGTGTTCATTGTGTGTTTTGTTGCTTTTTCTGTCATGGCTGCATGGTACATAATTTCGTTCAAACTTAGGTTTGAATGACAATAAAGGAAATTCAACTCAATTCAGTTCAATTCAATTATAATCGGTTGATCAAATTGTGACAGTCTGAGATGTAAGAGTGTCAGGTTGGCAAACCTCCGGGTTTTTTTATTTTTTATTTATTTATTTATTTATATAGCACATTTTCCAATTGATTTGAATCAAAAGCCAAAGTGCTTTACAGTGAACTAACCATACAAATAATAAAAAGAGGTAGAAAAAATGACACAACACACTATAAGAGATTTTACACAAACACGAACATCCCCCCACAGAAGAATCTACACTCTCCACTGTGAGGGAAGGCACTAAAATGTCCAGTCCTCCTCCTCCTCCTAGTCCACCCGAGGTCAGGGCCAGTTTGAGGCCACTGCAGCCAGTCGCCGCAACGGCAGCCCGATGTTGTTTGCCCACCCGCATCAGGTGGGAAAATCCTCAGCAGCTTGGAAATGTCTGGAGCGGCCGCTCCTTCCCCGAAGACTGCGAGTTGGCCACCAGTGGGAGCTCTACGCCAGTCTACAGCTGGATGATGCCAGAAGCATTGCACCATTTATTGTTCACGTCAAGCACCGATTTTCCGGCAACCTTGGTTCCAGAACACTTGCCTGATAAGCCAGTTCGGTATTCCGAAAAACGCAAGGAATCATGGGATTTGTCAAAGCTCAGTCGAGAATTTAAAAAAGTGAACGGGGTGCCTGGTAGCAGGGAGTGCGGGGTGTAACAGTGAGAGGGGGGGGGGCAGCTGCGAGCAGGAGACAGGGAGGGACCACGGTGAGAGGGGGGGGGAGAGGTTTCAGTTTGACAGACAACCACTGGTAAAGCCATGGCTCGTTGCGTCTCGGAGAGTCGAGAAAATGTCCTCAATCGAGAGAATGCAACTTCAGATACCCCTCGTCTCGACCGCGCTGGAGATTTCCACGGGCACAAGGAACAAATGACCTAAAGTTTGCGTTGTGTGAACTGAGTGTTCTTACCGTCCTCGTCGTACACCGGCATTTTGTGAAGTGGTTGGATCCCGGGATCGAGGAGTCGCGCCCGACAGGTGAGTGGCCCACGCTAGCTGGTGCCTCTCCGCTCACTCGCCGCTGGAAGAAGTGACACCTCTGCTCCCCGGGTCGAGCGCTGCCTCCTCGATCCCGCTGCTCGGCGGCGGCCGACTAGGATTCCAGAGCATCGCCGATGCCTCACATCAGCTCCTGATCCCCCGCCCGCCTGATCGGATAATGTGACCGACGTTGGTTGAGCTGAAGCTGGGATCCAACCACTTTCACAAAATGCCTGTGTACGGCGAGGGCGTTAAAAACACTCAGTTCACTCAACGCAAACTTTAGGTCATTTGTTCCTTGGGCCCGTGGAAATCCCTGCTCCCATCCATTCCCAACCACGGGGCAAAGGTCTCGTGTGTAGGAAAGCTGAAGGAGGGTCTTCTATCCAAATGTCCGTGGATGGGAGAGTCGGCCCAGGCCCGCAGCCAGTGAGGAGAGGAGACGCCAGCCCCAGCTCGACTCTGCCTCTTCTGCCGGCTTGACGGGCGGGGTTGAGCTGGAGTTGGTGCTTCTTTTCCGTGCCGCCTGCGGGCCTGGGCCGCCGCTCTGGTGGGACATGCAGAGCCGAGCTGGAGTTGGCGCCCCCCCCCCCCCCCCCTCCAAGCTCCAAGCTCCACGGTTCCCGTCCGCTCCCGCCGGCCCGGGGCGCCCCTGGACGGGACACTTGGGAGGGAACGAGGATGGGGACGGGGACGGCCCAGCGGTGGCTGGTTAGTGCCAGTTCCCCCACGGCCTGGCAAAGCTGCACTCTGCCCCCGCTGCCACTTCATCCAGCCGGCAGCTGCCCATCTTCTGCATGATCTCGGTGTCGGACTGAGCGGAGCGGGGTGGAGGTGGAGGGCTGCCGGCCAACCCGGCGGGATAGGCAGAGCCGAGCTGGAGCCAACGGCTGCAAGTCCAGGGCCGCCCCGCCAGCCCAGGGCCACCGAGAGGAGTCCAACGGTACCGGAATGAGAGGGCAAGATACCGGCCTGCAAAGTCTGCCTCGGATGTCGTCCTCGGAAACAGGTCCTTCAGCCCACTGAGTCCACTCCAACCAGCGATCACACCGTAGACCAGCACTATCCTACACACGAGGGACAATTTTAAAATTTTACCAAAGCTAATTAACCAACAAACCTGTACGTCTTTGGAGTGTGTGATGAAACCGGATCACCCGGAGAAAACCCACGCAGGTCACGGGGAGAATGTACAAACTCCATACAGACAGCACCCGTAGTCAGGATCGAACCTGGGTCTCTGGCGCTGTGAGGCAGCAACTCTACTGCTGAGCCACCGTGTCTGCATCCTGGGTTTCCTTCCACGACAGCCCTCTGGAGGTATTTGATCATCTGGACAACAGCAATCCCTGAAGTCAGCTCACCACCATCTTGGGCTGGAAGATTGCAACCTTCACGTGGTCCGCCCTGTTTCGACGAATGCAATCAACCCAGCGTACACAATCAAATACGATCAAATAGAACAAGTTGTCCTACAACTTTAGGCTGTGCACGCCATACGCACGCAAGTAGAAGAAGAAGAATAAGACCACCATATATCTTCTCAAAGATAATTCAAGGTGGACATTAAATGCTCCCCAGCCACAACAGCTACATCCCAAACATATTAATTAGACAACATCATTTGGATTGATTAATCGAAGAGGAAAGTCTCTTTCATCATTTGCCAATCGTAGAGCTGAATTAATCACCGTGCTAGTGCCAGATGTACAATTTTGCATCTGATCATTTGAGACTGGTCTTACATTAATTTGATGATCAGACTTAAGGTCAAGATTTAATTAACATCTAGTCAGCTCAAACACTTAAGTTTAAAGTGCTTGTGGACTTAGGGTATAGGTTTAGGGATTATATCTCAGGGTGGCACAGCGGTAGAATTGCTGCCTCACAGCGCCAGAGACTTACGTACGATCCTGACTTCAAGTGCTGTATGTACGGTGTTTGTACGTTCTCCATGCCAACGTGGGTTTTCTCCGGGTGCTCCGGTTTCCTCCCACATTCAAATTCGTACAGGTTTGTCCGTTAATTGACCGGCAAAAATTGTAAATTGTCCATAGTGCGTGTAGGATAGGACTTGTGTACAGGTGATCGTTGGTCGGCATGGACTTGGTGGGGTCAAAGGGCCTGATTCCACGTTGCACCTCAAAACTAAACTAAGAATTAGGTTTATTATTGTCACATGTACCAAGGTACAATGAAAAGCTTTGTTTTTATCATGCTATCCAATCCAATCCAATCAGATTATATGATTGCAACGTTAGGGGGCGCTGTCCTGTGTGGTATGGCTGCCCAGCCTGCAGCTGTTCGTTTTTCACTCTTTTTTTATTTTTAGTGAGTTTTAGTGTTTTGTTTTCGGAGTTCTAGCCTTTTTTATGTGGGGGGTGGTGGGAGGGGGGGGGGCGAAGGGGGAAACTACTTTTCAGGGTCCCTACCTGGTCGGAGAGGCAGCTTTTCTCCGGGCTGCACTTTCGACCCGTCCTCGCGGCCTACCAGCGGGCCTGGAGCGGCGTTTCCTGAGGGGACCGCCCAGAACCTCGGCTTCGGCGGCGGCACAGCGCTGGAGCTCTATCGCAGAGCGGAGCGGGCGATGCCTTGCCTAGGTCGCCGCGCTGGGACTCCGGTGAGCTGAGACCGCCGAGAAAAAACATCGCGGAGCTGCGGGACTGTGGAGCGGCCAGCTGCGGGCGGCGGCGCTGAACTTTTCATCGGGAGCCTGGGATCTTTCACCGAGATCGCCAGTGATGAAGCTTCATCCAGCGCAGCCTTGTTGGCTTCGGAAGCCGCGGTCTCCAGTAAGGAAGCGGCCGTTCCAGGCATCCCAAGCCGTTGGGAGTATTCTCCCGATGCCGGAGCACCATCACCCGGCGAGAACGGCCTGGAACATCGGGCCTCCGTAAAGGTGACTGCGGAGGCCTCAATAGGCCCGACTATGGGTGGACATTGGATGGGGACTGGACATTGTGCCTTCCCTCATAATGGGAACCATTGTGGGGGGGTGTCTTTTATGTTTAAATCTCTCTTATTATTGTTATGTCTGTATTCTTTCTTTATGTGCTGCATTGGCAAGAAGCATTTCGCTACACCTATGGTGTATGTGACCAATAAAATAACCTTTGAACCTTTGATACATAGATACGATCAAGCCAAACTCAAGTACAATAGGTAAAGAAAAGGGAAAGATACAGAGTGCAGATATAGTACTCAGCACTCAGCTTTGTCTCAGTTCCAGAGACAAAGTCCAATATTCGTAATGAGGTAGAAATAAGTGGGATTGTATGTGTTTGTGGAAGCACCGTTCAGAAGCCTGACAACAGAGGGGAAGAATCTGTTCCTGAGTCTGGTGGTGCGAGCCTTCAAGTCATAGAGTGATACAGCGTGAAAACAGGCCTTTCGGCCCAACTTGCCCACACCGGCCAACATGTCCCAGCTACACTAGTCCCACCTGCTCGCGTTTGGCCCATATCCCTCCACAACTGTCCTATCCGTGCAGTTGTCTGACTGTTTCTTAAATATTGGGATAGTCCCACCATCAACTACCTTCTTGGTTCCATACGCCCAGGACCCTTTGTGTGAAAACGTTACCCCTTAGAATCCTATTAAATAGACAATAGACAATAGTCAATAGGTGCAGGAGTAGGCCATTCGGCCCTTCGAGCCAGCACCGCCATTCAATGTGATCATGGCTGATCATCCCCAATCTGTACCCCGTTCCTGCCTTTTCCCCATATCCCCTGACTCCGCTATCTTTAAGAGCCCTATCCAGCTCTCTCTTGAAAGCATCCAGAGAACCTGCCTCCACCGCCCTCTGATGCAGAGAATTCCACACACTCAAAGTGTTTCCTCATCTCCGTTCTAAAAGGCTTACCCCTTATTCTTAAACTGTGGCCCCTGGTTCTGGAGTCCTCCAACATCGGGAACATGTTTCCTGCCTCCAGCGTGTCCAAACCCTTAATGATCTTATATGTTTCAATAAGATGCCCTCTCATCCTTCTAAACTCCAGAGTATACAAGCCCAGCTGCTTCATTCTCTCAGCATATGATAGTCCAGCCATCCCGGGAATTAACCTTGTAAACCTACGCTGCACTCCCTCAATAGCAAGAATGTCCTTCCTCAAATCTTTTCCCCCCTCACCTTAAACCCATGTCCTCCATTCCCCGCGGGGACCGCAGGGACCGCGTTTCAAATGAGATGGAGGAACTGAGTGAAATCCAGGTTAGCCGGGAAGTGGTGTTAGTTAAATTGAATGGATTAAAGGCCGATAAATCCCCAGGGCCTGATAGGCTGCATCCCAGAGTACTTAAGGAAGTAGCCCCAGAAATAGTGATAATTTTTCAAAACTCTTTAGATTCTGGAGTAGTTCCTGAGGATTGGAGGGTAGCTAATGTAACCCCACTTTTTAAAAAGGGAGGGAGAGAGAAAACGGGGAATTACAGACCAGTTAGTCTAACATCGGTAGTGGGGAAACTGCTAGAGTCAGTTATTAAAGATGGGATACCAGCACATTTGGAAAGTGGTGAAATCATTGGACAAAGTCAGCATGGATTTATGATGTAAATCATGTCTGACGAATCTGATAGAATTTTTCGAGGATTTATCTAGTAGAGTGGATAAGGGAGAACCAGTGGATGTGTTATATCTGGACTTTCAGAAGGCTTTTGACAAGGTTCCACATAAGAGATTAGTATACAAACTGAAAGCACACGGTATTGGGGGTTCAGTATTGATGTGGATAGAGAACTGGCTGGCAAACAAGAAGCAAAGAGTAGGAGTAAACGGGTCCTTTTCAGAATGGCAGGCAGTGACTAGTGGGGTACCGCAATGCTCAGTGCTGGGACCCCAGTTATTTACAATATATATTAATGATTTGGACGAGTGAATTGAATGCAACATCTCCAAGTTTGCGGATGACACGAAGCTGGGGGGCAGTGTTAGCTGTGAGGAGGATGCTAGGAGGCTGCAAGGTGACTTGGATAGGCTGGGTGAGTGGGCAAATGCATGGCAGATGCAGTATAATGTGGATAAATGTGAGGTTATCCACTTTGGTGGCAAAAACAGGAAAGTAGACTATTATCTGAATGGTGGCCGATTAGGAAAAGGGGAGATGCAACGAGACCTGGGTGTCATGGTACACCAGTCATTGAAAGTAGGCATGCAGGTGCAGCAGGCAGTGAAGAAAGCGAATGGTATGTTCGCATGCATAGCAAAAGGATTTGAGTATAGGAGCAGGGAGGTTCTACTGCAGTTGTACAGGGTCTTGGTGAGACCACACCTGGAGTATTGCGTACAGTTTTGGTCTCCAAATCTGAGGAAAGACATTCTTGCCATAGAGGGAGTACAGAGAAGGTTCACCAGACTAATTCCTGGAATGTCAGGACTTTCATATGAAGAAAGACTGGATAGACTCGGCTTGTACTCGCTAGAATTTAGAAGATTGAGGGGGGATCTTATAGAAACTTACAAAATTCTTAAGGGGTTGGACAGGCTAGATGCAGGAAGATTGTTCCTGATGTTGGGGAAGTCCAGGACAAGGGGTCACAGTTTAAGGATAAGGGGGAAACCTTTTAGGACCGAGATGAGAAAACCATTTTTCACACAGAGAGTGGTGAATCTCTGGAATTCTCTGGCACAAAAGGTAGTTGAGGCCAGTTCATTGGCTATATTTAAGAGGGAGATAGACGTGGCCCTTGTGGCTAAAGGGATCAGGGGGTATGGAGAGAAGGCAGGTACAGGATACTGATTTGGATGATCAGCCATGATCATATTGAATGGCGGTGCAGGCTCAAAGGGCCGAATGGCCTACTCCTGCACCTATTTTCTATGTTTCTATGTTTCTATGTATGTGTATCTGCCCGATCTAGTCCTCTCAAGATTTTATGCACCTCTATAAGATCACCCCTCATCCTCCTGCGCTCCAAGGAATAGAGTCCCAGCCTACTCAACCTTTCCCTATAGCTCAGGCCCTCAAGTTCTGGCAACATCCTCGTAAATCTTCTCCTCACCCTTTCCAGCTTGACAACATCTTTCCTATAACACGCTGCCCAGAACTGAACACAATACTCTAAATGCAGCCTTATCAACGTCTTATACAACTGCAGCATGACCTCCAAACTTCTGTACTCAATACTCAATATTCTGTATCTTCTGCCCGATGGGAGCAGGGAGAAGGAGGAATGACCGGGATGGGAAAGTTCTTTGACGGATCCTTTTTCCCAGAATGGAAAAGTCCAATACTAGAGGGTGTATCTTTAAGGTGAGAGGAGCAATGTTTAAAGGAGATGTGCAGGGCAGGTTTTTTTCACAGGGGGTGGTAAGTACCTGGAACGTGCTGCCGGGGGAAGTGGTGGAAGGAGATATGATACTGGCATTTAAGAGACTTTTGGGTGTGCACATGGATATGCTGGGATATGGATTATGTGCAGGAAGGGAAGTGTTTGTCTTGGTATCATGATCAACACAGACATTGTTGGCCAAAGGCCCGTTCCTGTGCTGTTCCCATAAGGTAATACATGATAGGAGCAGAATTAGGCCATTCAGCCCATCAAGTCTACTCCGCCATTCAATCATGTCTGATCCATCTCTCCCTCCTAACCCCATTATCCTGCCTTTTACCCATAACCTCTGACACCCATTCTATGTTCTGTTCTATGTTCTACATGTTTATAGATTTATTTAATATGCTATTATCAACACATGTATTATCACCCTCCCCCACACCCCCCCCTCCCTCACCCCCCCTCCACCCACACGACCCCTCCCCCCTCACACCACCCCCCCTCCCAAACACCACCACCCCCCCCCCCCCCCGGCACAACTGTTCAGAAGCTTGATAACTGAGGGGAAGAAGCTGTTCCTGAGTCTGGTGGTGCGCCTTTTCAAGCTTCTGTATCTTCTGGCTGGTATTGACAAGTTGGGCCGAAGGGTCTGTTTCCATCCTGTATGACTCTATGACTAATATTTTATCTCGAAAATCTTTGCTTAATTTGTCTATTCCGGCCGTCACGGTGATGCAGGGGTATAGTTGCTGCCTCACAGCGCCAGAGTCCCTTGTTCGATCCCAACTGCAGGTGCTGTCTGTACAAAGTTTATACGTTCTCCCCGTGACCGGCGAGGGGTTTTCCCCGAGATCTATGGGTTCCTCCCACACTCCAAGGATGTACAGGTTCACAGGTTAATTGGCTTGGTATAAATGTAAATTGTCCCTAGTGTGTGTCGGATAGTGTTAGCGTATGGGAATCGCTGGTTGGTGCGGACCCGGTGGGCCGAAGGGACTGTTTCTGCGCTGTATCTCTAAACTAAACTAAACTAATAAGCATGAATTCTGTATGTTGGGTTTGTGGGAAACTAAACCCACGCGTTAGACACAGGGATTAATCAGAATATCCTTTTCCGGAAAACCATGGGTGAGAAATTGATGTCCTCTTTACGATCCTATGATTCGAATCCCACACACTGCCTGGGTGTGTCAGGAATGTTGGAAGCAGCAAGGAACACTTTCAAAATGGATCAAACTGGTTTGACTTGTAGAATTCCGGGTGTTATCTGAGTTACGCAGGATGTCGGATTAGAAAATGTAGAAACCAAAGCCACACACTGCTGTAGAGGCTAAGTCAGTGGATATTTTTAAAGCAGAGATAGATAGATTCTTCATTAATATGGGTGTCAGGGGTTTTGGGGAGAAGGCAGGAGAATGGGGTTGAGAGGGAAAGATAGATCAGGCACGATTGAATGGCGGAGTAGTCTTGATGGGCCAAATGGCCTAGTTCTGACCCTAGAACTTCTGAACTTCTGTCTGGTCTGAAGAAGGGTCTCGACTCGAAACGTCACCTATTCCTTTTCTCCAGAGATGCTGCCTGACCCCGCTGAGTTACTCCAGCCTAAAGTGTAAAGAGTGGATGAGAACGTGGGATAAGAGTTTCCTAATGTATCTCAAAACAAAACTGGACATTGTTGTCTAGAGTATTTGGGTCCTGTTGATTGCTTCATCAATATACCTCTCCAGTTCCAGCTGAATTGCAGTTCAATCCTTGAGAAAATCAAAAACTCTTACACAATATAACAGAGGTTTTAGTTTTAACGAGTAAAATTAATTAGATTGAGGATATGTTTCCTGAATTACAGCAATTGCATAGACTCACATTGTCCGTAACTCAGGCAGTTCAGACACTCTCGGGAGATCATCGGTCTTCAATCAAAGTCTATGGGTCCATTATTGACCAGCTCCTAATTAATTAGTGGGAACGCCATTAATCTTAGAATTAACTGGTCAGATCACATATCTGAGGAAGGATGTACTGGCGCTGGAGAGGGTCCAGAGGAGGTTTACAAGAATGATCCTGCAGATGATTGGATTAACATATGATAGTTTAGTTTAGCTTAGCTTAGTTTAGTTTAGTTTAGTTTATTGACATGTGTAACAAGGTAAAATCAAAAGCTTTTGTGCAAACCAGTTAGTGGAAAGATTATACATGATTACAATCAAGCGTGCAGTGTACAGATACATAAAATAAGGAATAACGTTTAAGGCAAGATAAAGTCCAGTGAAGTCTGATTAAAGATAGTTTCCAATGAGATACATAATAGCTCAGAACTGCTCTCCAGTTGTTGATAGGATGGTTCGGTTGTCTGATAACAGCTGGGATGTTTCTGAAATGACATCAGTTACATAGACACACGTTGTCGATAATGCAGGCAGTTCAGACACTGAACTGAGATAATCGGTCTTGGGTTCATTATTGATTAACTCCTAATTAAATTGTATGACTGCCATGAACATTGAACAGCCCACTCTCTTCATTATCATTGTGAGAGTCATTTCACCCCTTCAACATTTGGGCGACACGGTGGCGCAGCGGTAGAGTTGCTGCCTTACAGCGCCAGAAACCCAGGGTCGATCCTAACTAAGGGTGCTGTCTGTACGGAGTTTGTACTTTCTCTCTGTGACCACATGGGTTTTCTCCGGGTGTTCCTGTTTCCTTCCACATTCCAAAGACGTACAGGTTTGTAGGTTAATTGGCTTTGGTCAAAATTGTAAATTGTCCCTGGTGTGTGTCGGATAATGTTAGTGTGCGTGGTGATCTCTGGTCGGTGCCGACTCGGTGGGCCGAAGAGCCTGTTTCCGCGCTGTATCTCTAACCTAAACTGAACAAAACTAAAGATAGACACAAAAAGCTGGAGTAACTCAGCGGGACAGGCAGCATCTCTGGAGAGAAGGAATGGGTGACGTTTCAGGTCGAGTCCCTTCTTTAGCACTAAACTACCTAATTTTCTCCATGATTTTAATATTAACGCCCTTTACCTGCCATTCACCGTGGGTTTCTTGTCATTACAAGCACTCCCAAGTATATGGTAAATGTTGCTGAAGAGCATCAGTCCATGTAACCAGCAATAAGTGCCCGGGCTCTATTCCTCAGAGCGCAGGAGGATGAGGAGTGATCTTATAGAGGTGTGCAAGATCATGAGGGGAATAGATAGGATTGGATGCACAGAGTCTTTAACCCAGAGTTGCAGAATCAGGAACCAGAGAACATATGTTTCAGGTGAGAGGGGAGATATTTAACAGAAACCTAAGAGGCAACTTTTTTTCACACAGAGGATAGTTTCTCACTAAAGATTCAGCAAGCTTGAACATGCTTAATATGAATCTGAGGGGTAACATTTTCACATAAAGGGTGGTGGGTGCATGGAACAGGCTGCCAGCGGAAGTAGTTGAGGCAGGGACTATAACAACATTTAAAAGACATTTGGACAGGTCATGGATAGGACAGGTTTAGAAGGATATGGGCCAAGTCAAGTCAAGTCAAGTGAGTTCAAGTCAAGTCAAGTGAGTTTATTGTCATGTGTCCCTGGTAGGACAATGAAATTCTTGCTTTGCTTGAGCACAACAGAACATAGTAGGCATTTACTACAAGGCATTCTATAAATATATACACAATGGTCAATATACTGATCAAGTGCAAATAACAGTATTGGCTAGTAAAGTTCAGTGTTATGTCCGGCCAGGT
This sequence comes from Malacoraja senta, assembly GCA_038087875.1. Taxonomy (NCBI): domain Eukaryota; kingdom Metazoa; phylum Chordata; class Chondrichthyes; order Rajiformes; family Rajidae; genus Malacoraja; species Malacoraja senta. The sequence goes on from CM075977.1 coordinate 393,014,422, forward strand.
TTAATAGCCTGATGGCTGTGGGGAAGTAGCTGTTCCTGAACCTGGTCGTTGCAGTCTTCAGGCTCCTGCACCTTCTACCTGAAGGTAGTAGGGAGATGAGTGTGTGGCCAGGATGGTGTGGGTCCTTGATGATGCTGCCAGCCTTTTTGAGGCAGCGACTGTGGTAGATCCCCTCGTTGGAAGGGAGGTCAGAGCCGATGATGGACTGGGCAGTGTTTACTACTTTTTGTAGTCTTTTCCTCTCCAGGGCACTCAAGTTGCTGAACCAAGCCACGATGCAACCGGTCAGCATGCTCTCTACTGTGCACCTGTAGAAGTTAGAGAGAGTCCTCCTTGACAAACCGACTCTCCGTAATCTTCTCAGGAAGTAGAGGCGCTGATGTGCTTTTCTTGATAATGGCATCAGTGTTCTCAATTCCTTGCTTTTGCTGGTGTTGAGGGTCAGGTTGTTGTGCTGGCACCATATGGACAGTTGCTCGATCTCTCTTCTATACTCTGACTCATCCCCATCAGTGATACGGCCCACAACAGTGGTGTCATCAGCGAACTTGATGATGGAGTTCATACTATGTCCGGCTACGCAGTCATGAGTATAGAGTGAGTACAGCAGGGGACTGAGCACGCAGCCTTGAGGTGCTCCCGTGCTAATTGTTATCGAGTCTGACACATTTCCACCAATACGAACAGACTGTGGTCTGAGAGTGAGGAAGTCGAGGATCCAATTGCAGAGGGATGCACAGAGACCCAGTTCTGCGAGTTTGGTAACCAGCTTGGAGGGGATGATTGTGTTAAATGCCGAGCTGTAATCGATGAATAACAGCCTGACATATGAGTTTTTGTTGTCCAAGTGGTCCAGAGCGGAGTGGAGGGCCAGCGAGATCGCATCCATCGTTGATCTGTTGTGGCGGTAAGCGAACTGCAGTGGGTCCAGGTTTTTGTCGAGGTAGGAGTTGATCTGCGTCATGATCAACCTCTCAAAGCACTTCATCACCACAGGCGTTAGTGCCACAGGTCGATAGTCATTGAGGCACGTTACCTTACTCTTCTTGGGCACTGGTATAATTTATGCCCTTTTGAAGCAGGTGGGTGGGACTAGTGTAGCTGGGGCATGTTGGTCGGTATGGGCAAGTTGGGCCGAAGAGCCTGTTTCCACGCTGTATCTCGCTTTCACCCTCTCCGGCCATTTGCACTTCTGACTGCTTGTAAAAGCTGCATGTTTCTGTTCAGTTCAGTTTAGTTTATTGTCACGTGTACCGAGGTACAGTGAAATTCTTTTGTTGCGTGCTTACCAGTCAGCAGAAAAAAAAAACATGATTACAATCATTCCGTTTACAGTGTACAGATACAGGATAAAGGAATAACGTTGAGTGCAGGGTAAAGCCAGCAAAGTCCGGTCAAGGATAGTCCGAGGGACATCAAAGAGGAAGATAGTTCTTGGTGGTGTGGTGTGTGGTGTGGGGTGGTTGTGGGTTGGGGTGGTGTGGGGGGTGGGTTGGGGGGGGTGGTGGTGTGGGGTGGTGGTGTGGGGGGGGTGGGGTGGTGGGTGGGGTGGAGAGGGAGGAACGGGGAAGGGTAAAAGGGGGGGTGTGGGTGTTTGGGGGGAGGGGATATGTGTGGGGAGGGGGGAGGGGGGAGGGTGGAGGAGGGGTGTGTGGGGGGGAGAGGGACTCCACTCAGCGGCCACAGGCCGCGGCACCACACAACACCTCCCAACTCTACACAGCGGCTTCCCCGACTCCACTCAACGGCTTCCCCGACTCCACACAGCGACTTTCCCGACTCCACACAGCGACTTTCCCGACTCCACACAGCGACTTTCTCGACTCCACACAGCGACTTTCCCGACTCCAAACAGCGACTTTCCCGACTTCACACAGCGACTTTCCCGACTCCACTCTTGCAAACTCAATCAGCACTTGTGGACTCAGCCCCGCCTCCGGGTCATTATTCTCCAGCGGGTGCCAGAAGGGGCTTTACCTTCATGGTGACAGACAGGCGAGAAGACCAATCTGCTGATCTCACGAGTTTTTTAAACCTTTGTAACTTTTGTATAATTCCACCGATCGGAACAAAACTTGGTGCGCTTGGAGGAGAGGAGAACGCTGAGTAAGGTGGCAAAAAATCCTAGCGATAAAGGGTACCGTTTTTGCGCAAATTAAAAAAAAAAGCTAACCGGAAGTGGTCAAGATGAGAGTTTTAGTAATTGTATAGACAGAAGATAGATAGATAGATAGATATCATGACATAGGTTCAAGGTGAGGGGGGGGGGAGAAAAGTTTTATAGGAATCTGAGGGGTACATTTTTCACACGGGTGTATGGAACGAGCTGCTGGAGGAAATAGTTGAGACAAGTACTATTGCAAAGTTTAAGAAGCAATTAGGCAGGTACATGGATAGGACAGGTTTAGAGGGATGTGGTCCAAACACAGGCAGGTGGGACTGGTGTAGATGGGACATGTTGGCCGGTATGGGCAAGTTGGGCTGAAGGACCAGTTTCCACGCTGTATCACTCTATAACTGCTTGTCAAAGCTGCATGTTTTTATGGGTAACGTGAATACAAGAATCAACTCAGTTCCTTTGAACATTCGTATTTCCAACTAGTATTTTTCAGTTTTGATGTTTGTGAACGTATTTCTTGAACCCTAATCCAGTTTAGAATGCCAAGTGTGTCGGAACGAACTGCAGATGCTGGTTTACACCTAAGATAGACAAAAAATGCTGGAGTAACTCAGCGGGTCAGTCAGCATCTCTGGATAGAAGGAATGGGTGAAGTTTCGGGTCGAGACCCTTCTTCAAACCCGAAACGTCACCCATTCCTTCTCTCCACAGATGCTGCCTGACCCGCTGAGTTACTCCAGCATTTGGTGCCAATCTTCAGTGTAAACCAGCATCTGCAGTTCCTTCCTACACGTGGTGACGGGCAACAAACGCGCAGACCTGTGCACAGCCTACATCTGCGTGCATTTACACGGGTGCATGTAACCGAGCTCGAAAGTGAATGTAAAACTTTCTGCAAATCTTTGCTGCAAATTGCAAGTGAGAGGCGGGGGATCCGGGACCGGCTGTCAATCATCGCCACGTCCCCGGAGCGATGGAACGTGGCCCGGGACGGGGAATGCGGAAGTGCGGTTTGTTGCCAGCCATTGCATGACTGCATCTCCAGAGCAACGCACGTGAGTGTCTGACACATACCCCAGTAATGCAGTGAAATGCAAGGTTTGTAGAATGCATGCTGCTTTCCTTGTACTGTGCATACGCCCAGCATAGTCTGCCGTCACGCAAAACTGGAGGGCGTTATTTTAATTCCTGCTGAAAATCTGAAGTGGAAGTTATTTAAAGTGTGCAGCATTTTGTTTACAAATCCACATGGCGTCAAGAAAGAAGCAGCATTCTCCGATTTTTACTTTCGTTCCAGTATCTTTACGGCCAATAGTTTGCAAAACCTAAAAGTGTCATAAAATGTAATCCAAATAACAAAGAGTCTTTTTGAAAAGCTCCAGGTTGTGCCTTTGTGGGACCCCCCCCCCCCCCCCGATTATTCCTGTCCTGAGATTGATACTGGATTTGAATCTGCCTTATTCCAGTGTGAATTTGTTCCTCTTTCTTGCTTTCACAATGTGACAGCTGCTTTCTTCAGAATTAGTTTTGTCATTTTGCAACAGGCCTTCACTGAAAACTCTTCTTGGTTTCTACTTTAGAACTTGGACAGCACAGGAACAGGCCCTTCGGCCCACAATGCCTGTGCTGAACTTGATGCCAAATTCAACAAATCTATCTGCTCGTGATCCGAAAGGCCCTTTGGCCCACGGTGCCTATGCTGATTTTGTTCATCGTTTGCTTTGATCAGTTGTTTTCGCATCTTAGCCTATCTCTATATCTTCCATATCTCTAGACTCTCTCTCCCCTGATTCTTAGTCAATGCCTCGACCCGAAACATCACGCATTCATTCCTTCTTTCCAGAGATTCTGCCTGTCCCACTGAGTTACTCCAGCATTTTGTGTCTATCATATCTATGCCGAACTTGATGCCAAGACCGATTCTTATCTGCCTGCACATAATCCATCTCTCCATTCCCTGCATATCCATGCTTCTATCTAAAAGCTTATTGTATTGCACTGTATCTGCACTGTATTGCACTGTATCTTGTATCTGTCTCCACCACCAACCCTGGCAACACATTCGAGGCTCTAAACGTTATTCGCAATATACCCTTTATCATGTCTGTGCACTGTTAACGGCTCGATTGTAATCATGTATTGTCATTTCGCTGACTGGTTAGCACGCAACAAAAAAGCTTTTCACTGTACCTCGGTACACGTGACAATAAACTAAACTGAACTCTCCTCAGTTTAAAAAACATCTTGCCTTGCACACCTTTAAACTTTCACTCTGACCTTCAAGCTGGGCGTTCTAGTTTTCAAATTTTTGAACTTTGGTAAAAAGTTCTGTCGACCCTATATATGCCACACATAATGTTTGCAAGTTTTATAAGGTCTCCCCCTCAGTCTCAGACGCTCCAGAGAAAGCAATCTAAGTTTGTCCAACCACTTTTCATAGGCGATGGTGGCGGCCCGTAGATGACAATAGCATGAAGGTGTAGGAAGGAACTGCAGATGCTGCTTTAAACCAGAGATAGACACAAAAAGCTGGAATAACTCAGCGGGACAGGCAGCATCTCTGGAGAGAAGGAATGTGTGACGTTTCGGGTCCAGACCCTTCTTCAGACTGGTTAGGGATAAGGGAAACAAGAGATATAGACGGTGATGTGGAGAGATAAAAAACAATGAATGAAAGATATGCAAAAAAGTAACGATGATGAAGGAAACAGGCCATTGTTAGCTGTTTGTAGGGTGAAAATGAGAAGCTAGTGCGACTTGGGTGGGGGAGGGATAGAGAGAGAGGCAATGCCGGGGCTACCTGAAGTGAGAGAATTCAATATTCATACCACTGGGCTGTAAGCTGCCCAAGCAAAATATGAGATGCTGTTCCTCCAATTTGCATTTAGCCTCACATTGACAATGGAGGAGGCCCAGGACAGAAAGGTCTGTGTGGGAATGGGAAAGAAAATTAAAGTGTTTGGCAACCGGTAGATCAGGTTGGTTCAGGCGGGCTGAGCGAAGGTGTTCTGCGAAACGATCACCCAGTCTGTGCTTGGTCTTGTCGATGAAGAAGAGTCCACATCTTGAACAATGGTTACAGTAGATGAGGTTGGAAGAGGTGCAAGTGAATCTCTACCTAACCTGAAAGGACTGTCGTGGTCCCTGGACAGAGTCGAGAGAGGAGGAGTGTGTGGGAGAGATGAAGGGGGAGAGGCTGTTACACATGAGCAACCCCACCGTCTCGGCCGCACGAGCTGCACTCCAATAGCACGGTTAGACGTTACGGCTGGAAACTCCCTTGGTTTCAGCGGACGGCCATGTCTTCTTCCATGCTTTGACGTGCCCTTTGCACTCCACAGAGCGCTGCTGAGCTGCCTTCTGGCTTGTTCAACCCTCCAATGGATTTCCTCCACTCAGTCCACCAGGAGTAGACTCCACATGCTGGGCTGAGCAAGTCCCTAGACTCACCGAGGGTCTGACACCTGTCGACTGAGGGCGGCAGGGTGGCGCAGCGGTACAGTTGCTGCCTTACAACACTTGCAGCACCAGAGACCCGGGTTCGATCCTGACTACGGGTGCTGTCTGTACGGAGTTTGTACCTTCCCCCCGTGACCTGCGTGGATTTTCTCCGAGATCTTCGGTTTCCTCACACACTCCAAAGACGCACAGGTTTGTAGGTTAATTGGCTTGGTATCAATGTAAAATTGTCCCTAGTGTGTGTGTAGGATAGTGTTACTGTGCGGGGATCGCTGGTCGGCATGGACTCGATGGGTCGAAGGGCCTGTTTCCACTCTATTCGTTTTAGAGATACAGCGCCGACCAGCGATCCCTGCACACTAACACTATCCTACACCTGGGAGAAAACTTTATTGCATGGATAAAACTACTATATAACAAACCTACGGCTAGAATACTAACTAATAATATATTATCTTCAAAATTCGAATTATTTAGGGGCAACAGACAAGGATGTTCACTATCACCGCTGTTATTTGCTTTGGTAATTGAACCCCTTGCTGAAAAAATAAGAACACACTCGAATATTCACGGTTATAACACAAAATATTCAAACAACAAACTATCCCTATATGCTGATGATGTACTACTGTACATCACAAAACCACAAATTAGTATACCAAATATATTAAACTTAATTGAGGACTTTGGATCCTTTTCAGGATATAGAATAAATTGGAACAAAAGTGAAATTATGTCGATTAAACCAAAAGACTCAACACATCTCAGGAAATTCCCTTTTAAAATAGCTATGGAAAAATTCAAATATTTAGGAATTGAGATTACTAGAAATTACCATGATATGTTTAAAGCTAATTATAATCCCCTACTTAAGAAATTAAATAATCTGATTAAATTTTGGAAAACACTTCCGATGTCCTTAATAGGTAGGATAAATGCTATAAAAATGATTTTCTTACCACAAATCCTTTACCTATTTCAATCAATACCTATATATCTCCCAAAAAAGTTTTTCAAAAAACTGGACTCAGACATTACAAATTTTATATGGGATTACAAATCCCACAGAATACAAAGAACACACCTTAACAAACGAAAAGAGTTGGGGGGTCTAGCGCTCCCTAACTTTATGTATTATAACTGGGCAGTAAATATTAAAAATATGATTCACCTGCTGGACAATTCTGCCCAGCAGGTGGACTGGATTAGAATGGAAAAAGGGGATTGCTCCCCGAATAATATAGGAGCGATTATTCTCTCTCCAATAAATTTGAATAATAAAAATTATAATAAAAATCCAATTATATATAGCACTATTAGAACATGGAAGCAAATAAAACAGAATCTAAAATTAAGAAACCTATCTCTCTTAATACCAATAGTCAATAACCCATCGTTTAAACCTTCAATCATAGATAAAGCATTTATACAATGGGAAAGAATGGGAATTAAAACGCTCGAAGATCTGTATGAATTAGAAAAATTACTATCATTCCAACAACTACAACTGAAATATAATTTGAAAAATAATCAATATTTTAAATATATACAAATCTGTGACTATTTGAAAACACACACAAAAGATTATTATAATATGCCTTCCGACTTACTAGATGAAGCAATGAAGACAAAGGCGGAATCAGTTAATTTAATATCATACTTATATAATATCATCTTAAATATAGAAATACCCACAACAGATGGAATTAGAAGAGATTGGGAACAAGATCTAGGTATAAAAATTTCAAAAGAGAGTTGGGATAATCATTTATTACAGGTGCATAAATGCTCGATCAACGTACGACATACGCTTATCCAATTTAAAACATTACATAGATTATATTATTCAAAAACCAAACTAAATAAAATCTTTCCTAACGTCTCACCAATCTGTGATAAATGTATATGTCAAGAAGCTACCATAGCACATTCTTTTGTTTTTTGTACAAAAATCCAAAAATTCTGGTTTGAAATATTTGATATTTTTTCAAAATTAATCAAAATAAAACTGGTACCAAAACCAGAATGGATTATTTTTGGAATATCGGAAGGTATTCCTGAATTAAACGTGTATCAGAAGAATTTACTCAATTATGGGCTAATAATGGGAAAAAAGCTTATACTTAAATTCTGGAAAAATGCGCCCACACCAACAATAAAAATGTGGACATCAAATATGTTGGAAACATTACATCTGGAAGAGATGAGATTCCTCCTAGTAGGCAAAGTAGATCAATTTCAAAAGACGTGGTCTACGTTTTTGGACCTATTACAAGCATGAGGTGCAATAGTAATTTAGAAAAACAAATAAATAAATAAAAGGTATCTGGACCTGGTAATGGGAGGTAAAATAAAAATAGACTTGGTTGGTAGTTCCTTCTCTATGAAGTATGGTATAAGAGTTATAATAGAGCGATTGTTCCTTCTTTCTTTTTCTTTTTTTTCTAGGGTCTATTTTCTAACTTTACTTCCTTCTCTAACCTCTTTTCTAAGGGGCTTTCTTTTCCCAACACTCTTTTGCACTTCACAACCTTTGTGCACTTTCTTCACTTCTCTTACTTCTTTCTTTTTCTTTCTTAAAGTTTAAAAAAGTGAAGCGGTACAAAAAATGTATTAATATATACGTGTTGTACATTACTGTAATCTACCGTACTTCTAAAAAATAAAAAAATAAAAAAAAAAAAAAAAAACACTATCCTACACCCACTAGGGACAATTTTTACATTTACCAAGCCAATTAACCTACAAGCTTGTACATCTTTGGGGTGTGGGAGGAAACCGAAGATCTCGGAGAAAATCCACGCAGGTCACGGGGGGAAGGTACAAACTCCGTACAGACAGCATACGTAGTGGGGATGGAACCCGGGTCTCTGGCGCTGCATTCGCTGTAAGGCAGCAACTCTACAGCTGCGCCACCGTGACCGCCCGTGGCGGCATGCTTCCCTTCATAAATCGGGACATTGAGTATAAGAATCAGGCAGTCATGATGCAGCGTTATCGGACGTTGGTTAGGCTGCGTTTGGAGTATTATGTGCAGTTCTGGTCGCCACAATACAGGAAGGATGTGGAAGCTTTGCTCAGGGGGCAGAGGATGCTGCCTAGATTAGGGGATGTCACCTACATGATGAGGTTGGACAGACATGAACCGTTTTCTCTGCAACGCTTGACGTAGCGGGGCGAACTGAAATAAGTATATAAAATGATCAGAAGCATAGTCATAGCTCAACAGCATGGAAACTGGCCCTTCAGCCCAAGTTGCTCACGCTGACCAACATGCCCCATCTACACTAGGCCCACCTGCCTGCGTTTGGCCCATATCCTTCTAAAACCTGTCCTATCCATTATTAAATGTTGTGATAGAATCTACTACTCCATGGATAGGGTAGACAGTCAGAACCTTTTTCCCCCATGGTGGAAATACCATGTACTGGAGGACATACAGTCGCTTTAAGATGAGAGCGGTAACATTTAACTTTAAAGGAGATGGGAGGGGCAAGTTTTTGTTTGACAGAGAAGGGTGGGTGCCTGGAACGTGCTGCTGGGGTGGTGGTGGAGGCAGATACAATAGTGGCGTTTAAGAGACTTTTGTATAGGCACATGGAGATGCAGGGAATGGAGGGATATGGATTATGTGCAGTCAGATAAGTGATGGTATTGGCATCATGTTCAGCACAGACATTGTGGGCACAGCATTGTGTGCTGTTCTTGTTTCTCTGTTGTGTATCTTCGGCCTGATCATTTGCTGTGTACATCTAACACTTGTGTTCTCACCCAGTTCACACCACCTCATGCTTGAAGGGATTAACAGGTTTCCACTGAGTTCCTCCAGCACTTTGCGTCCTAATTTGTGTGTGTGTGTGTGTGTGGGGGGGGGGGGGTCCTAATGTATCTCTAAACTAAACTGAACATTGTTCTTAGTGGCCAAATTTAGATTTGGACAGCACGGTGGCACAGCGGCAGAGTTCCTGCCTTTCAGCGCCAGAGACCCTGGGTTTGACCCTGACTATGCGTGCTGTTTGTACTGAGTTTGCACGTTCTTCCAGTGACTGCGAGGGTTTTCTCCGGGAGCTCCGGATTCCTTCCACACTCCAATGAGGTACAGGTTTGTAGGTTAACTGGCTTTGGTAAAATTGTACATTGTCCCCAAGAGTGTTGGATAGTGCTAGTGTACGGGGTGATCGCTGGTCGGTGCGGACTCGGTGGGCCGAAGGGCCTGTTTCCACGCTGTATCTCAAAAGTCTAAAGACTGGGGTCGTTGTGACCATTGCAATGTGTGTAACAGCTCCGGCCTTGAGGGCTGTGAAGGCCAAGTCAGTGGATATTTTTAAGATTCTTGACTAGATTGGGTGTCAACGTTTATTGGGAGAAGGCAGGAAAATGGGATTAGGAGGCAGAGATCAGCCATGATTAATTGGCGGAGTAGACTTGATGGGCCGAATGGCTTAATACTATCCTATAACGTGAACTTGTGACTGTGACACCAGTGAACGTACAACAAGCGGGAGGCCAGCTGTTCCACGCTGAATGTAAAACATTAGGCAGCAGCTGTTTATAGACGGTTGTATTTTTAGGCTTTGGTCCTGACCCCATTTAATTGTCCCATCTATTCCCGTCTATTCCCAGTGTGGAAGCTTGTTGTAATTCGCATGCCTTCTTCAGCCCTCAGAAATAACCCACACCAACTACCTAGCTGGGTTTATCTGAGGAAGGCTCAGGACGGCACGGTGGCGCAGCGGTAGAGTTGCTGCCTTACAGCGCTTGCAGCGCCGGAGACCTGAGTTCAATACTGACTACGGGTGCTGTACTGGACGGAGTTTGTACCTTCTCCCCGTGACCGCGTGGGTGTTCTCCGAGATCTTCAGCTTCTTCACACACTCCAAAGACTTACAGGTTTTTAGGTAAATTGGCTTGGTAAATGTAAAAATTGTCCCTCGTGTGTGTAGGAAGGTGTTAATGTGCGAAGATCGCTGGTTGGTGCGGACTTAGTGGGCCGAAGGGCCTGTTTTAGCGCTGTATCTGTAAACTAAGACCCGAAACGTCACCTATCCTTTTTCTCCAGTGATGCCGTGTTAAACGGGTCCTTTTCACAATGGCAGGCAGTGACTAGTGGGGTACCGCAAGGCTCAGTGCTGGGACCCCAGCTATTTACAATTTATATTAATGATCTGGATGAGGGAATTGCAGGCAACATCTCCAAGTTTGCGGATGACACTAAGCTGGGGGGCAGTGTTAGCTGTGAGGAGGATGCTAGGAGACTGCAAGGTGACTTGGATAGGCTGGGTGAGTGGGCAAATGTTTGGCAGATGCAGTATAATGTGGATAAATGTGAGGTTATCCACTTTGGTGGCAAAAACAGGAAAGCAGACTATTATCTAAATGGTGGCCGATTAGGAAAAGGGGAGATGCAGCGAGACCTGGGTGTCATGGTACACCAGTCATTGAAAGTAGGCATGCAGGTGCAGCAGGCAGTGAAGAAAGCGAATGGTATGTTAGCTTTCATAGCAAAAGGATTTGAGTATAGGAGCAGGGAGGTTCTACTGCAGTTGTACAGGGTCTTGGTGAGACCACACCTGGAGTATTGCGTACAGTTTTGGTCTCCAAATCTGAGGAAGGACATTATAGTCATAGAGGGAGTGCAGAGAAGGTTCACCAGACTGATTCCTGGGATGTCAGGACTTTCATATGAAGAAAGACTGGATAGACTTGGCTTATACTCGCTAGAATTTAGGAGATTGAGAGGGGATCTTATAGAAACGTACAAAATTCTTGTGGGGTTGGACAGGCTAGATGCAGGAAGATTGTTCCCGATGTTGGGGAAGTCCAGGACAAGGGGTCACAGCTTAAGGATAAGGGGGAAATCCTTTAAGACCGAGATGAGAAAAAACTTTTTCACACAGAGAGTGGTGAATCTCTGGAACTCTCTGCCACAGAGGGTAGTTGTGTCCAGTTCATTGGCTATATTTAAGAGGGAGTTAGATGTGGCCCTTGTGGCTAAAGGGAACAGGGGGTATGGAGAGAAGGCAGGTACGGGATACTGAGTTGGATGATCAGCCATGATCATATTGAATGGCGGTGCAGGCTCGAAGGGCCGAATGGCCTACTCCTGCACCTATTTTCTATGTATCTATGTATCTAATCCATCATTTTGTGTCTATCTTCGGAATCAGCTGACATCCGACGGGCAGCACCGATTAAAGGAGGATCCAGACCACCAGTCGAAACAGTATAATCAAATTTATTTGGTTAGCCCACGCAGGTCACAGGGAGATCATACAAACTCCATACAGACAGCACATAGTCAGGATTGAACCCGCTGTAAGGCAGCAACTCTACCGCTACGCCACCGTGCTATCTTTTGTACCTTCACAATGTTTAAAAAACGTTTGTACAGGTACGTGGAAAGTACAGTGGCTTGCAAAAGTATTCATACCCCTTGAACTTTTCCACATTTTATCACGTTACAACCACAAACTTAAATGTATTTTATTGGGATTTTATGTGATAGACCAACATAAAGTGGCGCATAATTGTGAAGGAAAATTATACATGGTTTTCAAATTTTTTTACAAATAAAAAACTGAAAAGTGTCGCGTGCAAAAGTATTCAGCCCCCTTTACTCTGATACCCCTAAATAAAATCCAGTGCAACCAATTGCCTTCAGAAGTCACCTAATTAGTAAATAGAGTCCACTTGTGTGTAATCTAATCTCAGTATAAATACAGCTGTTCTGTGAAGGCCTCAGAGGTTTGTTAGAGAACATTAGTGAACAAACAGCATCATGAAGCCCAAGGAACACACCAGACAGGTCAGGGATAAAGTTGTGGAGAGGTTTAAAGCAGGGTTAGGTTATAAAAAAAGATCCCAAGCTTTGAACATCTCACGGAGCACTGTTCAATCCATCATCCGAAAATGGAAAGAGTATTGCACAACTGCAAACCTACCAAGACATGGCCGTCCACCTAAACTGACAGGCCGGGCAAGGAGAGCATTGATCAGAGAAGCAGCCAAGAGGCCCATGGTAACTCTCGAGGAGCTGCAGAGATCCACAGCTCAGGTGGGAGAATCTGTCCACAGGACAACTATTAGTCATGCACTCCACAAATCGGGCCTTTATGGAAGAGTGGCAAGAAGAAAGCCATTGTTGAAAAAAAGCCATAAGAAGTCCCGTTTGCAGTTTGCCACAAGCCATGTTGGGGACACAGCAAACATGTGGAGGAAGGTGCTCTGGTCAGATGAGACCAAAATTGAAGTTTTTGGCCTAAATGCAAAACGCTATGTGTGGCAGAAACCTAACACTGCACATCACCCTGAACACACCATCCCCACTGTGAAACATGGTGGTGGCAGCATCATGCTGTGGGGATGCTTTTCTTCAGCAGGGACAGGGAAGCTGGTCAGAGTTGATGGGAAGATGGATGGAGCCAAATACAGGGCAATCTTGGAAGAAAACCTGTTAGAGTCTGCAAAAGACTTGAGACTGGGGCGGAGGTTCACCTTCCAGCAGGACAACGACCCTAAACATACAGCCAGAGCTACAATGGAATGGTTTAGATCAAAGCATATTCATGTGTTAGAATGGCCCAGTCAAAGTCCAGACCTAAATCCAATTGAGAATCTCTGGCAAGATTTGAAAATTGCTGTTCACGGACGCTCTCCATCCAATCTGACTGAGCTTGAGCTATTTTGCAAAGAAGAATGGGCAAAAATTTCTGTCTCTAGATGTGCAAAGCTGGTAGAGACATACCCCAAAAGACTAGCAGCTGTAATTGCAGCGAAAGGTGGTTCTACAAAGTATTGACTCAGGGGGGCTGAATACTTTTGCACGCGACACTTTTCAGTTTTTTATTTGTTAAAAAATTTGAAAACCATGTATCATTTTCCTTCCACTTCACAATTATGCGCCACTATGTGTTGGTCTATCACATAACATCCCCCCAAAAAACATTTACGTTTGTGGTTGTAACGTGACAAAATGTGGAAAAGTTCAAGGGGTATGAATACTTTTGCAAGCCACTGTATAGGTTAAGTCAAGTCAAGTCACATTTATTTATATAGCACATTTAAAAAACAACTCTCGTTGGCCAAAGTGCTTTACATTTCTTATAAGAATAGCATAAACAAAACAAACTACATACATATATACATGTAGCCTTCACTCAGAGGACGTCAGGAAAGGCTTGGGAGTATAGATAAGTCTTTAGTCTTGACTTAAAAGAGTCGATGGAGGGGGCAGTTCTGATGGAAAAGGGGGATGCTGTTCCACAGTCTAGGGGCTGCAACCGCAAATGCGCGGTCGCCCCTGAGCTTACGCCTAGACCGTGGGATATTCAGCAACCCCAAGTCGGCCGATCTGAGGGGCCTGGAGGTGGAGTGGTGGGTGAGAAGACTTTTTATGTCGGTGGGGGCAAGCCCATTGAGGGCTTTGTAGACATGGAGGAGGATCTTGAAGTTTATACGGAACCGCACAGGGAGCCAGTGGAGAGAGGCCAGGATCGGGGTGATGTCCCTTTTTCGGGTGCCTGTCAGGAGTCTCGCTGCGGCGTTTTGGACCAGTTGCAGGCGGGACAGGGAAGATTGGCTAATGCCAGTGTAAAGGGAGTTGCAGTAATCTAGGCGGGAGGAGATGAATGTGTTGATGATCTTTTCGAGGTTATCAAAGTGGAGGAATTGTTTTATTTTAGCTGTCGTCCGAAGCTGAAAGAAGCTAGCTTTTACCACGGCATTGTCAAATTTCAGCGCTGAGTCAAATATCACGCCAAGGTTTTTGACGTGAGGTTTGAGTAGTGGGGTAAGGCTTCCAAGGCTGCTTGCTATCATTTTGATTGAGTCCGAGGGGCTGAGAAGGATGACCTCAGACTTACTCTTGTTTAGTTGGAGGAAGTTCTGGGCCAACCAACACTTTATATCCTCGAGGCAGTGGGTAAGGTTAAGCAGATTTGATTGGTTTTGGGGCTGAGATGGATATTGGGCAGGTGGGACTAGTGTAGATGGGACATGTTGGCCGGCGTGGGCAATTTGTGCCGAAGGGCCTTGTTCCACACTGTATCACTGTATGACTCTGAGACATGTTAGCCAGGGAGCAGGTTTTAGGTGCCTGGGTTATGGATGACTGAGTTTTCACAGATGAGCAGTGTGCTCAGCCTGCTGAGAACAGGAACCAGAACTTCCAGAGCTCAGCTGGAGTATTGCACCATCATGTGTAGGAAGCAACTGCAGATGCTGGTTTAAACCAAAGATAGACACTAAATGCCGGAGTAACTCAGCGGGACAGGCAGCATCTCTAGAGAGAAGGAATGGGTGACGTTTTGGGACGTGACCCGAAACATCACCCATTCCTTCTCTCCAGAGATGCTGTCTATCCCGCTGAGTTACTCCGGCATTTTGTGTCTATCTTCGTATTGCACCATCAAACCGCTGCTGAGGTCTAAGCTAATCGAAGAGCAGGAATCTCTGCAAAATAAGGAAAAAGATTTTTGTTAGCAAAGCACTTTGTGCAGCATCGAATGATCCAAGGAGTGCAATGGCCACTAAAGCTCTCCTCGATATCGTAAACCTGGGTGGTCCAGTTGTGACGCAGCTCAGACCGTCACGCAAACCAACCTCCTTTCCATTGATAGACACAAAACCAGCATCCGCAGTTCCTTCATGCATATTTCTCCCTTCCTTTGACCCCATCTACACCTCGCGCTGCCTCGGCAAGGCCACCAGCATAATCAAGGACCAGTATCAATTCCCCCCCCCCCCCGGCCACTCCCTCTTCTCCCCTCTCCCACCAAGCAAGAGGTACAGAAGTGTGAAAATGCACACCTCCAGATTCAATGACAGTTTCTACCCGGCTGTTGTCAGGCAACTGAACCATCCTATCACCAACTAGAGAGCTGTCCTGTCCTCCCATCTACCTCATTGAAGACCTTGGACTATCGTTAATCAGACTTCTCTGGACTTTTATCTTGCACTAAATGTTATTCACTTTATCCTGTATCAGCACACTGTGGATGGCTCGATTGTAATCTTTCGTGTAGGAAGGAACGGCAGATGCTGGATTAAACCGAAGATAGACACAAAAAGCTGGAGTAGGTCTTTTCCCATGCTGGATGGTGGTGGCCAGAACATAAAAACTGACTGCAAAAGTTTTTATAGATATGTGAAGAGAAAGAGATTAGTTAAAACAAATGTAGGTCCCTTGCAGTCAGAAACAGGTGAATTGATCATGGGGAACAAGGATATGGCGGACCAATTGAATAACTACTTTGGTTCCGTCTTTACTAAGGAAGACATAAATAATCTGCCGGAAATAGCAGGGGACCGCTGGTCAAAGGAGATGGAGGAACTGAGTGAAATTCAGGTTAGTCGGGAAGTGGTGTTGGGTAAATTGAATGGATTAAAGGCCGATAAATCACCAGGCCAGATAGGCTGCATCCCAGAGTACTTAAGGAAGTAGCTCCAAAAATAGTGGATGCATTAGTGATAATTTTTCAAAACTCTTTAGACTCTGGAGTAGTTCCTGAGGATTGGAGGGTAGCAAACGTAACCCCACTTTTTAAGAAGGGAGGGAGAGAGAAACGGGGAATTACAGACCAGTTAGTCTAACATCGGTAGTGGGGAAACTGCTAGAGTCAGTTATTAAAGATGGGATTGCAGCACATTTGGAAAGTGGTGAAATCATTGGACAAAGTCAGCATGGATTTATGAAAGGTAAATCATCTGACGAATCTTATAGAATTTTTCGAGGACGTAACTAGTAGAGTGGATAGGGGAGAACCAGTGGATGTGTTGTATCTGGACTTTCAGAAGGCTTTCGACAAGGTCCCACATAAGAGATTAATATACAAACTTAAAGCACACGGTATTGGGGGTTCAGTATTGATGTGGATAGAGAACTGGCTGGCAAACTGGAAGCAAAGAGTAGGAGTAAACGGGTCCTTTTCACAATGGCAGGCAGTGACTAGTGGGGTACCGCAATGCTCAGTGCTGGGACCCCAGCTATTTACAATTTATATTAATGAACTGGATGAGAGAATTGAAGGCAACATCTCCAAGTTTGCGGATGACACTAAGCTGGGGGGCAGTGTTAGCTGTGAGGAGGATGCTAGGAGACTGCAAGGTGACTTGGATAGGCTGGGTGAGTGGGCAAATGTTTTGCAGATGCAGTATAATGTGGATAAATGTGAGGTTATCCACTTTGGTGGCAAAAACAGGAAAGCAAACTATTATCTAAATGGTGGCCGATTAGGAAAAGGGGAGATACAGCGAGACCTGGGTGTCATGGTACACCAGTCATTGAAAGTAGGCATGCAGGTGCAGCAGGCAGTGAAGAAAGCGAATGGTATGTTAGCTTTCATAGCAAAAGGATTTGAGTATAGGAGCAGGGAGGTTCTACTGCAGTTGTACAGGGTCTTGGTGAGACCACACCTGGAGTATTGCGTACAGTTTTGGTCTCCAAATCTGAGGAAGGACATTATAGTCATAGAGGGAGTGCAGAGAAGGTTCACCAGACTGATTCCTGGGATGTCAGGACTTTCATATGAAGAAAGACTGGATAGACTTGGCTTATACTCGCTAGAATTTAGGAGATTGAGAGGGGATCTTATAGAAACGTACAAAATTCTTGTGGGGTTGGACAGGCTAGATGCAGGAAGATTGTTCCCGATGTTGGGGAAGTCCAGGACAAGGGGTCACAGCTTAAGGATAAGGGGGAAATCCTTTAAGACCGAGATGAGAAAAAACTTTTTCACACAGAGAGTGGTGAATCTCTGGAACTCTCTGCCACAGAGGGTAGTTGTGTCCAGTTCATTGGCTATATTTAAGAGGGAGTTAGATGTGGCCCTTGTGGCTAAAGGGAACAGGGGGTATGGAGAGAAGGCAGGTACGGGATACTGAGTTGGATGATCAGCCATGATCATATTGAATGGCGGTGCAGGCTCGAAGGGCCGAATGGCCTACTCCTGCACCTATTTTCTATGTATCTATGTATCTAATCCATCATTTTGTGTCTATCTTCGGAATCAGCTGACATCCGACGGGCAGCACCGATTAAAGGAGGATCCAGACCACCAGTCGAAACAGTATAATCAAATTTATTTGGTTAGCCCACGCAGGTCACGGGGAGATCATACAAACTCCATACAGACAGCACATAGTCAGGATTGAACCCGCTGTAAGGCAGCAACTCTACCGCTACGCCACCGTGCTATCTTTTGTACCTTCACAATGTTTAAAAAACGTTTGTACAGGTACGTGGAAAGTACAGTGGCTTGCAAAAGTATTCATACCCCTTGAACTTTTCCACATTTTATCACGTTACAACCACAAACTTAAATGTATTTTATTGGGATTTTATGTGATAGACCAACATAAAGTGGCGCATAATTGTGAAGGAAAATTATACATGGTTTTCAAATTTTTTTACAAATAAAAAACTGAAAAGTGTCGCGTGCAAAAGTATTCAGCCCCCTTTACTCTGATACCCCTAAATAAAATCCAGTGCAACCAATTGCCTTCAGAAGTCACCTAATTAGTAAATAGAGTCCACTTGTGTGTAATCTAATCTCAGTATAAATACAGCTGTTCTGTGAAGGCCTCAGAGGTTTGTTAGAGAACATTAGTGAACAAACAGCATCATGAAGCCCAAGGAACACACCAGACAGGTCAGGGATAAAGTTGTGGAGAGGTTTAAAGCAGGGTTAGGTTATAAAAAAAGATCCCAAGCTTTGAACATCTCACGGAGCACTGTTCAATCCATCATCCGAAAATGGAAAGAGTATTGCACAACTGCAAACCTACCAAGACATGGCCGTCCACCTAAACTGACAGGCCGGGCAAGGAGAGCATTGATCAGAGAAGCAGCCAAGAGGCCCATGGTAACTCTCGAGGAGCTGCAGAGATCCACAGCTCAGGTGGGAGAATCTGTCCACAGGACAACTATTAGTCATGCACTCCACAAATCGGGCCTTTATGGAAGAGTGGCAAGAAGAAAGCCATTGTTGAAAAAAAGCCATAAGAAGTCCCGTTTGCAGTTTGCCACAAGCCATGTTGGGGACACAGCAAACATGTGGAGGAAGGTGCTCTGGTCAGATGAGACCAAAATTGAAGTTTTTGGCCTAAATGCAAAACGCTATGTGTGGCAGAAACCTAACACTGCACATCACCCTGAACACACCATCCCCACTGTGAAACATGGTGGTGGCAGCATCATGCTGTGGGGATGCTTTTCTTCAGCAGGGACAGGGAAGCTGGTCAGAGTTGATGGGAAGATGGATGGAGCCAAATACAGGGCAATCTTGGAAGAAAACCTGTTAGAGTCTGCAAAAGACTTGAGACTGGGGCGGAGGTTCACCTTCCAGCAGGACAACGACCCTAAACATACAGCCAGAGCTACAATGGAATGGTTTAGATCAAAGCATATTCATGTGTTAGAATGGCCCAGTCAAAGTCCAGACCTAAATCCAATTGAGAATCTCTGGCAAGATTTGAAAATTGCTGTTCACGGACGCTCTCCATCCAATCTGACTGAGCTTGAGCTATTTTGCAAAGAAGAATGGGCAAAAATTTCTGTCTCTAGATGTGCAAAGCTGGTAGAGACATACCCCAAAAGACTAGCAGCTGTAATTGCAGCGAAAGGTGGTTCTACAAAGTATTGACTCAGGGGGGCTGAATACTTTTGCACGCGACACTTTTCAGTTTTTTATTTGTTAAAAAATTTGAAAACCATGTATCATTTTCCTTCCACTTCACAATTATGCGCCACTATGTGTTGGTCTATCACATAACATCCCCCCAAAAAACATTTACGTTTGTGGTTGTAACGTGACAAAATGTGGAAAAGTTCAAGGGGTATGAATACTTTTGCAAGCCACTGTATAGGTTAAGTCAAGTCAAGTCACATTTATTTATATAGCACATTTAAAAAACAACTCTCGTTGGCCAAAGTGCTTTACATTTCTTATAAGAATAGCATAAACAAAACAAACTACATACATATATACATGTAGCCTTCACTCAGAGGACGTCAGGAAAGGCTTGGGAGTATAGATAAGTCTTTAGTCTTGACTTAAAAGAGTCGATGGAGGGGGCAGTTCTGATGGAAAAGGGGGATGCTGTTCCACAGTCTAGGGGCTGCAACCGCAAATGCGCGGTCGCCCCTGAGCTTACGCCTAGACCGTGGGATATTCAGCAACCCCAAGTCGGCCGATCTGAGGGGCCTGGAGGTGGAGTGGTGGGTGAGAAGACTTTTTATGTCGGTGGGGGCAAGCCCATTGAGGGCTTTGTAGACATGGAGGAGGATCTTGAAGTTTATACGGAACCGCACAGGGAGCCAGTGGAGAGAGGCCAGGATCGGGGTGATGTCCCTTTTTCGGGTGCCTGTCAGGAGTCTCGCTGCGGCGTTTTGGACCAGTTGCAGGCGGGACAGGGAAGATTGGCTAATGCCAGTGTAAAGGGAGTTGCAGTAATCTAGGCGGGAGGAGATGAATGTGTTGATGATCTTTTCGAGGTTATCAAAGTGGAGGAATTGTTTTATTTTAGCTGTCGTCCGAAGCTGAAAGAAGCTAGCTTTTACCACGGCATTGTCAAATTTCAGCGCTGAGTCAAATATCACGCCAAGGTTTTTGACGTGAGGTTTGAGTAGTGGGGTAAGGCTTCCAAGGCTGCTTGCTATCATTTTGATTGAGTCCGAGGGGCTGAGAAGGATGACCTCAGACTTACTCTTGTTTAGTTGGAGGAAGTTCTGGGCCAACCAACACTTTATATCCTCGAGGCAGTGGGTAAGGTTAAGCAGATTTGATTGGTTTTGGGGCTGAGATGGATATTGGGCAGGTGGGACTAGTGTAGATGGGACATGTTGGCCGGCGTGGGCAATTTGTGCCGAAGGGCCTTGTTCCACACTGTATCACTGTATGACTCTGAGACATGTTAGCCAGGGAGCAGGTTTTAGGTGCCTGGGTTATGGATGACTGAGTTTTCACAGATGAGCAGTGTGCTCAGCCTGCTGAGAACAGGAACCAGAACTTCCAGAGCTCAGCTGGAGTATTGCACCATCATGTGTAGGAAGCAACTGCAGATGCTGGTTTAAACCAAAGATAGACACTAAATGCCGGAGTAACTCAGCGGGACAGGCAGCATCTCTAGAGAGAAGGAATGGGTGACGTTTTGGGACGTGACCCGAAACATCACCCATTCCTTCTCTCCAGAGATGCTGTCTATCCCGCTGAGTTACTCCGGCATTTTGTGTCTATCTTCGTATTGCACCATCAAACCGCTGCTGAGGTCTAAGCTAATCGAAGAGCAGGAATCTCTGCAAAATAAGGAAAAAGATTTTTGTTAGCAAAGCACTTTGTGCAGCATCGAATGATCCAAGGAGTGCAATGGCCACTAAAGCTCTCCTCGATATCGTAAACCTGGGTGGTCCAGTTGTGACGCAGCTCAGACCGTCACGCAAACCAACCTCCTTTCCATTGATAGACACAAAACCAGCATCCGCAGTTCCTTCATGCATATTTCTCCCTTCCTTTGACCCCATCTACACCTCGCGCTGCCTCGGCAAGGCCACCAGCATAATCAAGGACCAGTATCAATTCCCCCCCCCCCCGGCCACTCCCTCTTCTCCCCTCTCCCACCAAGCAAGAGGTACAGAAGTGTGAAAATGCACACCTCCAGATTCAATGACAGTTTCTACCCGGCTGTTGTCAGGCAACTGAACCATCCTATCACCAACTAGAGAGCTGTCCTGTCCTCCCATCTACCTCATTGAAGACCTTGGACTATCGTTAATCAGACTTCTCTGGACTTTTATCTTGCACTAAATGTTATTCACTTTATCCTGTATCAGCACACTGTGGATGGCTCGATTGTAATCTTTCGTGTAGGAAGGAACGGCAGATGCTGGATTAAACCGAAGATAGACACAAAAAGCTGGAGTAGGTCTTTTCCCATGCTGGATGGTGGTGGCCAGAACATAAAAACTGACTGCAAAAGTTTTTATAGATATGTGAAGAGAAAGAGATTAGTTAAAACAAATGTAGGTCCCTTGCAGTCAGAAACAGGTGAATTGATCATGGGGAACAAGGATATGGCGGACCAATTGAATAACTACTTTGGTTCCGTCTTTACTAAGGAAGACATAAATAATCTGCCGGAAATAGCAGGGGACCGCTGGTCAAAGGAGATGGAGGAACTGAGTGAATTCAGGTTAGTCGGGAAGTGGTGTTGGGTAAATTGAATGGATTAAAGGCCAATAAATCACCAGGCCAGATAGGCTGCATCCCAGAGTACTTAAGGAAGTAGCTCCAAAAATAGTGGATGCATTAGTGATAATTTTTCAAAACTCTTTAGACTCTGGAGTAGTTCCTGAGGATTGGAGGGTAGCAAACGTAACCCCACTTTTTAAGAAGGGAGGGAGAGAGAAACGGGGAATTACAGACCAGTTAGTCTAACATCGGT
>CM075977.1:393036636-393204949 GCA_038087875.1 Malacoraja senta
ATTCCGTTAGCCTTAAGAGCTCTATCTAACTCTCTCTTGAAAACATCCAGTGAATTGGCCTCCACTGCCTTCTGTAGCAGAGAATTCCACAGATTCACAACTCTCAGTTCTGCATGGCCTACCCCTTATTCTTAAACTGTGGCCCCTGGTTCTGGACTCCACCAACACGGGGAACATTTTTCCTGAAGGTCAGAGAGTAACTCAGCGGGTCAGGCAGCTTCTATGGAGAAATGTGGATAGTCTATGTTGCTCCCCACTGGCGGCCTGGTGGCACAGCGGTAGAATTACTTTCTTATAACGCCATAGACCCGGTGAGGTGTTAAAAGGTTGAGGGGGGACCTCATTGAAATGTGCAGAATAATGAAAGGCATAGATAGAGTGGATGTGGAGAGGATGTTTCTGCTGGTGGGAGAGACTAGGACCAGAGGTCATAGCCACAGAATTAAAGTGCGCTCTTTTAGAAAGGAGTTGAGGAGAAACTTCTTTAGTCAGAGGGTGGTGAATCTATGGCACTCATTGCCACAGAGGTCTGTGGAGGCCAAGTCAGTGGATATTTTATAAGGCAGAGATTAACAAATTCTTTATTAGAACAGGCGTCAGGGTTATTGGGAGAAGGCAGGAAAATGGGATTTGGAAGCAGAGATCAGCCATGATTGAATGGCGGAGTAGACTCGATGGGTCGAATGGCCTAATTCTAGTCCTATAACTTGTGAACGTGTTGCATTTTGGAAAATCTAACATGGTCTGAACCTATGCAGTGAATGGTCGGTCTCTGGGGAGTGTTGTAGAGCAGAGGGATCTAGGAGTGCAGGCACATAGTTCATTGAAAGTGGCATCACAGGTAGATAGGTGAGTCACAAAGGCCTTTGGCACATCAGAGTATTGAATACAGAAGATGGGATTTCATGTTGCAGTTGTATAAGTCGCTTTTAGAGTATTGTGTTCAGTATTGGTCACCATGTTATAGGAAATACGTTTTTGAGCTGGAAAGGGTACAGAGAAGACCAGAGAACATAAGTTTATGGTGAAGGTTTTTTTTGTTTCGTTTGAGTTTTGTTTATAGTGTTTTTTTAACTGGGTATGTGTGGGGGGCGGGGGGTGGGGGGGTAGGATGGGGGAAACTTTTAAAATCTTTACCCTGCACTGGAGACCAGACCTTTCTCAGTCGGGTCTCCATTGTCGTTGGGGCCTAGCACCGTGGAGAGGCCTCCAACCGGAACGACCTGGGGCTCCAGTCGCGGAGCCGGAGGACTTACTCACCATCGTGGAGCTGGCCAAGTTCGGAATGGGAGGAGCTGTGGTGGCGCGCTGCTGCGGCCCGACCCCGGAGATTCGGAGGCTCCAGCCGCCGGCCCGGTGGACGGTGACATCGGGAGCTCGCGGGTCCCTGGTGGAAGACCGCTTTTCGGGGCTCCCGCAACGGCGACTTCTCCCGCCCGAGTTGCGGGGTTGAAGATGACCTGGAGCAGGGTCTTACATCGCCCGGCGCGGCTTTAAATGGTCGCTGGGCTTGCTAGCGCCCGCCGGGGGCTCCAACATTAAGACCCGGAGCGCGGCCTTGCATCGCCCGGCGCGGCTTTAATGGCCGCGGGACATATTTACCATCGCCCGCCGGGGGCTTTGACTTTGACATCGGGAGGAGAATGGGGAGTGCAGGGGAGAGACAAGACTTTGCCTTCCATCACAGTGAGGAGGATATTCACTGTGATGGATGTTTGTGTAAATTGTGTTGTGTCTTGGTTCTTTTTACTTGTTTGTATGACTGCAGAAACCAAATTTCGTTTGAACTTCATTTGAGGTTCAAATGACAATAAACGGTATTGTATTGTTTTGTAAGGGAAAAAGATTGAACAAGCTTAGAACAAGCTTAGAACGGGCATTCACTGGAATTTTGAAGGATGACAGGGCATCTTATAGAAACATATAAAATTCTTACGGGTAGATGCAGGAAAAATATTCCCCATGTTGGGGGAGTCCAGAACCAGGGGTCAAAGTTTAAGAATAAGGAATAGGCCATTTAGGACTGAGATGAGAAAATACTTTTTCACCCAGAGAGTTGTTAATTTGTGGAATTATATTCCACAGAAGGCAGTGGAGGCCAGTACACTGGATGTTTTCAAGAGAGATTTAGCTCTTAGGGCTAATGGAATCGAGGAATATGGGGAAAAAGCAGGAATGGGGAACTGATTTTAGATGATCAACCATGATCATATTGAATGGCGGTGCCAGCTCGAAGGGCTGATTCACCTACTCCTGCACCTATTTTTCTATTTTTCTATGTTGGTTAGTATGGGCGTTGAGCCAAAGGTCCTCTTTCCTTGCTTTGTCACTCTATGCCTCTTAATTACCTTCTTCCAAACCACCTTGCAGCCCATGTCTACAGCAGCATCAACCACACCGAGTCTCAGTATCTATCTATCTATCTATCTATCTATCTATCTATCTATCTATCTATCTATCTATCTATCTATCTATCTATCTATCTATATCTATCTATCTATCCATATGTGATCTGGGATCTACGCCAAAATGGACATGGTAGCGCAAAGAATCTTTGCACCATCTTACTGGGATTCCTTTAACTTTTCTATGTGGGGGAGGGGGGTAGGGTAAGGGGGAAACTATTTCCCAGTCGTTTCCTGGCAAGGACGCGACTATTCTCCGTGTCGCATCCTCGCCCCCCTCCTCGCGGCCTACCACCTGGATTGGAGCGGCCTTTCCTGCCGGGGACCGGGGACTGGACCAGAGCTTCAACAGCAGCGGCGCAGCGCTGGACTCACCACGGAGCGGGCGATGCCTCACCTGGATCGCCGTTTGGAGCTCCGGAGCGATGGGCCGCTGCTCCAACACCACGGAGCTGTGGTTTGGGAAAGCTCCCAACGCGGCCGGCGCTGTCTTCAACATTGCGGAGACCTGGGGCCATTTGCTGAGGGCCGCCAGCATTGAATCTCCGCCCGGCGCGGCCTGTGGACTTCGGGAGCCACGGACTCTGGTAGGAGGTGGCCGTTTCGGATGTCCAAGCTGCGGAGGATGCCCTCCAGTCCCGACGTCGGACTTCCATCAACCCCGGCGAGCGGGCTTGAACATCGGGCCGCCCGTAGCGGCGACAGTGGGGGGTTCGGGAGCCCGCCGACCACGGGAGGACAACAGAGGAGGATGACTGAATTTTGGAGCCTTCCCTCACAGTGGGGAAACTTTGATCCCGCTGTGTGGGGATGTCTGTGTTAAAGACTATCGTGTTCTGTGCTCTTTATTATTCGTATGGCTGTATGGTGACCACACATTTCACTGTACCAATTGGTACATGTGACAAATATATGTATCTTGTATCTTGTACTCACCTGTGTCCTGCGGTCGTTCCTATAAAGTACCGTTCACATTGATGTTATATTTCACGTTATTCATAATTTGTATGTTTAAAAATTCAAGTTTAAGAAGAATTTAACAGCTAAACGCTTGCTGGCCCTGTTGCAATTGAGGAACACTCAGTCCTTCCACCAAGTTTTTACCTGAGCAGGAGGGGGAGGGGCAATTGCATTATTTTTTAAAGTCCTTGAAGCAAGAGGAGGGGGAGGCAGTGCTGGGGATACGCCCCTGCACAGTTGGGGGCTATGGGTGAGTGCTGGAATATGGGGGAACGGGTGAGTGGTGGAATATTGCCTTGGGGAACGGGTTGCATTGGGGCACCAGACCTCCCGTGTGACAGGGACCCAATAGGTCACACTTGGTCTAGTATCATTTAAAGATACAGTTGCCAAACACTTTAACTCCCCCTCCCATTCCCACACTGACCTTTCTGTCCTGGGCTTCCTCCATTGTCAGAGTGAGGCCTAGTGCAAATTGGAGGAACAGCACCTCATATGTCGCTTGGGCAGCTTACAGCCCAGCGGTATGAACATTGACTTCTCTAACTTCAAATAACTCTTGCTTTACCTCTCTCTCCATCCCCTCCCCCTTCCCAGTTCTCCCACCAGTCTTACTGTCTCCGACTACAGTTTATCTCTGTTTGCTTTGTGGTTACCTTCTCCCAGCTAACAATGATCTATTCTACATTTTCCTTGATCTCCATTCCCTTTGTCCCATTTTCATACCTTCACACTTCTTTATCTCTGTATCTCCCTCTCTCCTGACATCAGTCCGAAGAAGGGTCTCGACCCGAAGCATCACCCATTCCTTCTCTCCAGAGATAGAAACGTAGAAACATAGAAAATCGGTGCAGGAGTAGGTCATTCGGCCCTTCAAGCCAGCACCACCATTCAATATGATCATGGCTCATCTTCCTAAATCAGTACCCCGTTCCTGCTTTCTCCCCATATCCATTGATTCCGTTAGCCCTAAGAGCTATTTCTAACTCTCTCTTGAAAACCTCCAATGAATTGGCCTCCACTGCCTTCTATGTCAGAGAATTCCACAGATTCACATCTCTCTGGGTGAAAAGGTTTCTCTTCATCTCATGCTGCCTGTCCTGCTGAGTTACTCCAGCATTGTGTGTCTATCTTTGAAAGAAGTGACTACACATTCACAGTTCCATGTTGCAACACACATTCCCCGGGCAGCACACGACATTGATCGGTAAATTGAATTTCAAGCCTAGGTTTTGTATCTCGTGAATGATTAAAATTCCCTCATAGAGCTAAACGGATGAAAGCAATATTGCAAACATGATGTTATGTCCCCAAGCCGCCCATCGCCTAGCAACAACCTCGGTTCCAGAGACGACTGTTCCATTATTCACTGGCGATCACCATGAGAGGCAGGCACCGGCTCCACAACTACACTGAGTCATGTCATAGAGTGATACAGTGTGGAAACTGGCCCATCGACCCAACCTTCCCACACCGGCCAACATGTCCCAGCTACACTAGTCCCGCCTGCCCTCGTTTGACCCATATCCCTCTACACCTGTCCTATACATGCGCCTGTTGCAAAGCTTCTCAAACATTGCGATACTCCCTGCCTCAACCACCTCCTCTGGCCAGCTCGTTCCATACACAGGCCACCCTTGGTCTAATAAAGTTACCCCTCAGGTTCTATTACATCTTTTCCCTCTCACCTTTTGGGTTTGAGTTTGTGGAGAGAGGGGGTGGGAGAGAGAAATTAACAATTAAACAAATGAACAAGAACTGACAGAGGTTGAGTAGGCTGGGACTCCAGGAATCAAAGCAGTCACCTCTGTGTGGAGCTACAGGAGATGGGCAAGGTCCGAAATGAGTATTTCTCCTCTGTATTTACAGAGGAGAAAGACAGTAGGATGGAGGAAATTGAAGCAGTCACTGGTTACCGTTTAAGAAGTACGGAAGGTACTGTCGTGTTTGAAGGTAGACAAATCTCCAGGGGCTGATCTGATATATCCGAGGAAATTGCGGGAGCCCTGGTTGAAATTTACGAGTCGTCCTTAAATACAGGAGAGGTGCCGGAAGACTGGAGGGTGGCAAATGTTCCTCTTTTCAAGAAGGGCTGCAGGGAAAATGCTGGGAACTATAGGCCTGTGAGCTTAGCATCTGTAGTTGGTAAGTTACTGGAGAGTAGTCTGAGGGACAGGATATACATGCATTTGGATGGGCAAGGGCTGATTGGGGACAGTCAGCATGGTTTTATACATGGGAGGTCTTGTCTCACAAATCTGATTGATTTTTTTGAAGACGTGACTAAAAATGTTGATGAGGGCAGAGCTGTAGATGTTGTGTACATGGACTTCAGTAAGGCATTCGACAAGGTTCCGCATGGTAGGCTGCTCTGGAAGGTTAGATCACATGGGATCCAAGGAGAGATAGCTGAATTGATAGCAAACTGGCTACATGGAAGGAAGCAGAGGATGTTGGTGGAATGTTGCTTCTCAGACTGGAGGCCTGTGACTAGTGGTTCGGTGCTGGGCCCATTACTGTTTGTCATTTATGTCAATGATTTGCACGAGAACATACAGGGCAAGATTAGCAAGTTTGCTGATGATACAAAAGTGACTGGGTTTGCAGATAGTGAAGATGGTTGTGAACGATTGCAGCAGGATCTGGATCGATTGGCCACTTGGGCGGAGGAATGGTTGATGGAATTTAATACGGAGAAGTGTGAGGTGTTGCATTTTGGGACGTAGAACAAGGGCAGGACCTACACAGTAAATGGTAGGCCTCTGGGTAGTGTTGTGGAGGGATCTAGGAGTACAGGTGCATGGTTCCTTGAAGGTCGAGTCGCAGGTAGATAAGCTGGTCAAAAAGGCTTTTGACTTTTTGGCCTTCATCAGTCAGAGTATTGAGTATAGAAGTTGGGGGGTCGTGTTGCAGTTGTATAAGACGTTGGTGAGACCGCATCTAGAATATTGTGTTCAGTTCTGGGCACCATGTTATAGGAAAGATATTGTCAAGCTTGAAAGTGTTCAGAAAAGATTTACGAGGATGTTGCCCGGACTAGAGGGTGTGAGCTATAGGGGGAGGTTAAGTAGGCTGGGTCTCTATTCCATGGAGTGTAGGAGGATGAGGGGAGATCTTATAGAGGTGTACAAAATCATGAGAGGAATAGATCGGTTAGATGCACCGAGTCTTTTGCCCAGAGTAGGGGAATCGAGGACCAGAGGACAAAGGTTCAAGGTGAAGGGGAAAAGATTTAATAGGAATCCGAGGGGTAACTTTTTCACACAAAAGGGTGCTGGGTGTATGGAACAAGCTGCCAGAGGAGGTAGTTGAGGCTGGGACTATCCCATTGTTTAAGAAACAGTTAGACAGGTACATGGATAGGACAAGTTTGGAGGAGTATGGACCAAGCGCAGGCAGGTTGTTCTAGGATAACTAGGACTTTGTGGGCCAGTTGGGCCGAAGGGCCTGTTTCCACACTGTATCACAGTATAACTCTAAGACTTCCTTGGAACACAGGAGGATGAGGGGTGACCTTATAGAGGTGTATAAAATCATGAGAGGAATAGATCGGGTAGACGCACAGAGTCTCTTGCCCAGAGTTGAGGAATCGAGAACCAGAGGATATAGGTTTAAGGTAAGGGGGGGGAAATTGAATAAGAATCTTAAGGGTAACGTTTTCACGCAAAGGGTGGTGGGTGTATGGAACGAGCTGCCAGAGGAGGTAGTTGAGGCTGGGACTATCCCAACGTTTAAGAAACAGTTAGACAGGTACATGGGTGTGACAGGTTTAGAGGGATACGGGCCAAACGCAAGCAGGTCGGACTAGAGTAGATGAGACATGTTGGCCGGTGTGGGCAAGTTGGGCCGAAGGGCCTGTTTCCACGCTGTATGACTATGTGAAAAAGCAACTTGGTTCGACATGCTTTGTTTAGTAAAGCTCTCTGCAGCCTTTTTATTTCTCTCCACTGTTTAGATTCACTCTGCAGATTCACACTGCAAGTCGTTTGTGAAATTGCCGCTGGACTGAATGGCATTTGCATTGTTTTTTTTAGTTTTTTTTAGAAGTACAGTAATATGGCACCAAGGTGCCTAATATATATTGGCATGTTACATTTTATGTACAGCTTCTTATTTTTTTTTTTTAATAATAAAAGAGAGAATGAGAGAATAAATAATAAAAAATAGAAAAACGTGTGATGTATGGTGTGTGAAAAGGAAAATGGGGGAAAGAGGGAAAGTGGAAAAAAAAAAAAAGGAGAAAGAGTAGAGAGTAGGAGATTATAGGAGATAGTTATTTATATTCTTGACCATCCTTCACCCAGTCCTGAAACAGTTGGTTTCTACGATTATGTTGCACCATATGCTTCCAAGAAGTCGATAAATGGAGACCGTTAAGAATTGGTCTGCATTTAAAAGTGATATAGCTCTATATGAGCCTGGTTCTTCTAAATCTTTATCTTTTTTTGGTATAAGCGTAATAGTTGATTCAGCTAATGTTTCTGGTAGTTTATTTTCTTTAAAGGCGTGAGTATATAATTTAAGTAAACGTGGAGCCGTTATCTCGTGAAATCTTTTGTAAAATTCATTGCTAAAACCATCTGGTCCAGGTGTCTTACCATTTTTCAACGATTTTATTGTTTCTCCTATTTCTTCAAGTGTAATCTGAGCTC
Source organism: Malacoraja senta (assembly GCA_038087875.1). Taxonomy (NCBI): domain Eukaryota; kingdom Metazoa; phylum Chordata; class Chondrichthyes; order Rajiformes; family Rajidae; genus Malacoraja; species Malacoraja senta. Next base: position 393,044,654 of record CM075977.1, read on the forward strand.
CTAATTCCTCTTGTTCCGAGAGGTCAAGTTTTGGAAGATTACAGTTATCTAAAAAATTTATAATTTTGCTATCTTCTATTTTAGTTTTAGATGTATATAGATTTTGATAAAATTGAGCAAATCTTTTGTTAATATCTTTAGGTAATGTTAGTAATTCACCTTTCTCTGATTTAATTTTATTGATAGTATTTTCCTTTTCTTGTTTTTTCAATTGACGAGCAAGAGTTTATGTGGCTTATCACCAAATTCAAAATATTCCTGTTTTGTAATTTTGAATAATCTTACTACTTTGCCGATAAAATTCGATTAAGTTTAAATTTCGGCATTTGCATTGTAATAGCTGGTGTTTCACACTGCTCTCACTTTACAGTCATTTTATAAATTAGCCTTTAAGTGCAACTGAAATTGTGAGCGTTTCAATCGCTTTCATTAAGTGTCGCTGAGCTTAGCTCCAGCCATTAAGCTGGAAAGAATGCCGATAAGATTTACGAGGATATTGCCAGGACACAAGGGCCTGAGCTTTAGGGAGTGGTTGGACAGGCCAGCACTTTATTCCATAGAAACATAGAAAATAGGTGCAGTAGTAGGCCATTCGGCCCTTTGAGCCAGCACCGCCATTCAATATGATCATGGCTGATCATCCAAAATCAGTACCCCGTTCCTGCCTTCTCCCCATACCTCATGATTTCTTTACCCCTAAGAGTTAAATCTAACTCTCTCTTGAAAACATCCAGTGAATTGGCCTCCACTTACTTCTGTGGCAGAGAAATCCACAGATTCACAACTCTCTGGGTGGAAAGGTTTTTCCTCATCTCAGCCCTAAATGGCCTACCCCTTATTCTTAAACTGTGACCCCTGGTTCTGGGCTCCCCCAACATCGGGCACATTTTTCCTGAATTTACCCTGTCGAATCCCTTAAGAATTTGATATGTTTCTATATGATCATCATGTAGTGCAGGAAGCTGAGAGATGATCTTATAGAGCTGGACCTATACAAGGTTAATGAGGATGTTGTCTGCATGTATTGTGAAACATTTTGGGCCCCATATCGGAGGAAGGATGTGCCGGCTCTGGAGGAGGCTTACGAGAATGATCCCATGAATAAGTAGGTTAACATATGATGAGCGTTTGACGGCACTGGGCCTGTACTCGCTGGAGTTTAGAAGGATGAGGGGAGACCTCATTGAAACTCACTGAATAGTGAAAGGCCCAGATAGAGTGGATGTGGAGAGGATGTTTCCACTAGTGGGAGAGTCTAGGACCAGAGGTCATAGCCTCAGAATAATAGGACCTCCATTTAGGAGGGAGATGAGGAGGAATTTCTTTAGGCAGAGGGTGGTGAATCTGTAGAATCCATTGCCACAGACAGCTGTGGAGGGAGTCAATTGATATTTTTAAAGCAAAGATTGATAGATTCGTGATTAGTACGGGTATCAGGGATAATGGGCAGAAGGCAGGAGAATGGGGTTGAGAGGGAAAGATAGATTAGCCACGATTGAATGGCGGAGTAGACTTGAAAGGCCGAATGGCCTAATTCTGCTCCTGAGGGGAATAGATGGGGTAAATGCAGGTGCAAGTTTACCAAAACAAAAAAAAAGTGCTGGAGTAACTCAGCAGACCAGGCAGCATCTCTGGAGAACATGGATAGATACCGTTTACTCCAGCTTTTACTCTAGCTTTTTTGTGTCTATTTAAGGGCAGGATAAAGCCTGGCAAGTGAGGAGCGGCACAATGGTTTCCCGTATTTGGCCCATATCCTTCCAAATCTTTCCTATTCATTGAGCCATATGGTGGCATGGTGGCGCAGCGGTAGAGTTGCTGCCTTACAGCGACAGACCCAGGATCGATCCTGACTACGGGTACTGTCTGTGCAGAGTTTGTACGGTCTCCCTGTGAGAGCGTGGATTTTTCTCCGGGTGCTCCGGTTTCCTCCCACATTTCAAAGAAACCATTCCAAAAAATCAAAATGATCCTGATCGCAAACATTAGTCCAAATATTAAAAGGACATAGCTTTAAGGAGAGTCATAGAGTGATACAATGTGGAAACAGGCCCGTCGGCTAACTTGCCCACACCGGCCAACATGTCCCAGCTACACTGGACCAACCTATCAGCGTTTCCTCCATATTCCTCCAAACGTGTCCTATCCATTTACCTGTCCATCTGTAACTTAAATGTTGGGATAGTCCCAGCCTCAACTACCTCCTCTGGCAGCTTGTTCCATACATCCACCACCCTTTGTGTGAAAAATCTACCCCTCAGAATCCTACTAAATCTTTTCCCCTTCACCCAAAACCTATGTCCTCTGGTCCTCGATTCACCTATTCTGGGCAAGAGACTCTGTGTATCTGCCCGATCTATTCCCCTCATGATTTTATACACCTCTATAAGATCACCCCTCATCCTCCTGCGCTCCAAGGAATATTGTCCCAGCCTACTCAACCTTTCCCTGTAGCTCAGGCCCCTCGAGTCCTGGCAATATCCTCGTAAATCTTCTCTGCCCCCTTACCAGCTTGACAATATCTTTCCAAAAACACGGTTCCCAGAAGTGAACACAATACTCTAAATGCGGCCTCACCAACATCTCATACAACTGCAACATGACCTTACAACTCTTATACTCAAGTTCTATACCCACGGTGAGAGAGGGCGAATGGTTAAAGGAGATGTGCAGGGCAACTTTATTTTACCCAGAGGGCGGTGAGTGCCTAGAATGTGCTGCTGTCCTTGGTGATTGTGGTTTGTAGGTTAATTGGCCACTGTGAAATGTCCCCAGTGTGTAGGATAGAACTAGTGTACATGTGATCGATGGTTGACAAAAATGCTGGAGAAACTCAGCGGGTGAGGCAGCATCTATGGAGCGAAGGAAATAGGCAACGTTTCGAATCGAGATCCTACTTCCAGCATTTTTGTCTACCTTCGATTTTCCAGCATCTGCAGTTCCTTCTTAAACATGTGATCGATGGTTGGTGTGGACTCGGTGGGCTGAAGAACCTGTTTCCACGTTGCATCTCTAAACTAAACTACACTAAACTAAGCACTAGTCCCAACTTGGTAGACACAAAATGCTGGAGAAACTCAGCGGGTGAGGCAGCATCTATGGAGAGAAGGAATTGGTGACATGTCAAGACACGAATCATCGCCAATTCCTTCTCTCCATAGATGCTGCCTCACCCGCTGTGTTTCTCCAGCATTTTGTGTCTACCTTCGATTTAACCAGCATCTGCAGTTCTTTCTTAGACACGAGTCACAACTTCTTGTGTTTCGCCCATAACCCTCGAAACCAAAGAACTGCAGATGCTGGTTTTACACCGAAGGTAGACACAAAATGCTGGAGTAACTCAGCAGGTCAGGCAGCATCTCTGGAGAGAAGGAATATGTGACGTTTTGGGTAGACTGACTCCCCTGTCTCTAAGTCTGAAGAAGTGTCTCTCAAAATCATGAGAGGAATAGATCGGGTAGACGCACAAGGAATATAAAAACAGAGGGCATAGGTTTAGGTGAGAGGGGAGACTTAATAGGAACCTGAGGGGTAACCTTTTCACGCAAGGAGTGGTGGGTGTGTGGAACGAGTTGCCGGAGGAGGTAGTTGAGGCTGGGACTATCGTAACGTTTAAGAAACATTTAGACAGGTACGTGAATAGGACAGGTTCAGAGAGATATGGACCAAACGCAGGCAGGTGGGACTAGTGTAGGGGGACATGTTGGCCGTTGTGGGCAAGTTGGACCGAAGGGCCAGTGTCCATACTGTATCACTCTATGACCCAAAATGTCACCCAAGTTAGGTCTAGTGTCACTTAGATAGAGCTCTTAAAGATAGCGGATTAAGGGGATATGGGGAGAAGGCAGGAACGGGGTACTGATTGTGGATGATCAGCCATGATCACATTGAATAGCGGTGCTGGCTCGATGGGCCGAATGGTCTACTCCTGCACCTATTGTCTATTGTCTATTATTCCTTTTCTCCAGACATGCTGCCTGACCTGCTGAATAACTCCAGCACTTTGTATCTGCCCTCTGAAACCTTTCCAATCTATGTACCTGTCTAAATAACTGCTGTTATACGTTTATGTTATAGGAGTAGAATTAGGCCATTCGGCCCATCAAGTGCCCACTCATCCTTCTACACTCCAGCGAGTACAGGCCCAGTACCGACAAATGCTCATCATAGGTTAACCTACTCATTCCTGGGATAATTCTTGTAAATGGATGTGGACCAAACGCAGGCAGGTGGGGCAGGTGTAGATGGGACATGTTGGCAAGTTGGGCCGAAGGGCTTGCTTCCATACTGCATCATTCTATGACCCAAAATGTCACCTATTCCTTTTCTCCAGACATGCTGCCTGACCCACTGAGTTACTCCAGCACTTTGTATCTACCCTCCAAACCTTTCCTATCCATGTACCTGAAAGAACGTCCTTTAATTCTGAGGCTTCTGAGATTTGTGATTGGTACAGGTGTCAGAGGTTGTGGGGAGAAAGCAGGAGAATATGGATAGGAGGGAGAGATAGATCAGCCATGATTAAATAGCGGAGTAGACTTGATGGGGAAACTGGTCTAATTCTCCTCCGATCTCTTATGACTTATGACCTCTGGTCCTAGACTCTCCCACTAGTGGAAACATCCTCTCCGCATCCACTGTATCCAAGCCTTTCACTATCCTGTATGTTTCAATGAGGTGGTTGGGATTTTGTGGTTGAGTTCAGTTTAAGATACAGCACGGAAACAGGCCCTTCGGCCCACAAGTCCGCGCCGACCAGCGATCCCCGCACGTTAACACTATCCTAAACCCGCTGGAGACTTTTTTTACATTTACCAAGTCAATTAACCTACAAACCTGCACGTCTTTGGAGTGTGGGAGCAAACCGAAGATCTCGGAGAAAACCCACGCAGTTCAAGGGGAGAACGTGCAAACTCTGTACAGACAGCGCTGGTAGTCGGGATCGAACCCGGGTCCCAGGCACTGCATTCGCTGTGAGGCAGCAACTCTACCACTGCGCCACCGGGCCACCTGGTTGGGTTATTGTTTGAGAAACGGTTGCCTTTGGATCCACTAAAAAAGAAGTTGTACATGAAATGTATTATGTTATATACCTTGATTATTATGTATGTACATTGCTTCTAATAAAAATTAAAAAAAATTAAAAATTTAAATAAACTTTTTTTAAAAAGAAACGGTTGCCTTGGATCGACTAACGGCCTGTTGTTCCACTCTGACCCAGGCCACCAGATGAAGTGCGAGTACATGGCGCACAAGGAGGGGGTGATCAGAGAGGAAATGTTGATCGCCAGCGAACTCAAGGACAACGCCTCGGTGAAAGTGACCTTGCAGGCCAGAGTCTTGGGTAAGTGTGCTTTATGGCATCGTCTCCGCTCCCCTCCATGTTCACACGGTCATAAGGGATATGAGCAGAATTAGGCCATTTACATCACTGTCTATATCTCTCGTTTATATACATTCATTGGTATAATGACACGCTGATCTGTTCCCTATTTATTTATGACTACTATATTCTGTTGTGCTGAAGCAAAGCAAGAATTTCATTGTCCTATCTGGGACACGTGACAATAAACTCTCTTGAATCTTGAAACTTGACTCTCAGTCTGAAGAAGGGTCGCGGCCCAAAACGTCACCCATTCCTTCTCTCCAGAGCTGCTGCCTGTCCCGCTGAGTTACTCCAGCTTTTTGCGTCTATCCGCAGTTCCTTGTTTGTGCTAAATGGTACCATCCATCGTCCTCTATGCAAGGTGTTTGCATGACAATAAACTGCAGAGAAGTTAATGATCACGTGAGCGGTGCTGCTGTCCACGCTAGTGATTCACGTTCATCGTCCCCTCATCTCAGACAGAAAACAACATGGTTCTGGGAAGGAAGGTAGGTCACAAGGTCATAAGAGTTAGGAACAGAATTGGGCCATCGGCCAATCGAGTCTGCTCTGCCATTCAATCATGGCTGATCTATCTCTCCCTCCGGGGTGAGATTGGTCTGCGGGCCAGGCAGCATCTCTGGGTAGAAGGAATGGGCGAGGTTCTGGGATCATCACAGCTTGATCTGGGCACAGCTCCATCCAAGACCGCTAGAGATTGCAGAGAATTGTGGACGCAGCCCAGACCATCACACAGAGTAACTTCCTTTCCATTGACTCCATCTTCACTTCACGCTGCCTCAGCAAAGCCATCAACATAATCAAGGACCAGTCTTATCCCGGCCACTCCCTCTTCTCCCCTCTCGCATCAGCCAAGAGGTACAGAAGTCTGAAAACCGCACACCTCCAGATTCAGGGACAGTTTCTTCCCAGATGTTATCAGGCAACTGAACCATCCCATCAACCAGAGAGCAGCCCTAACCTCCCATCGACCTCATTGAAGACCTTTGAACTATCTTTAATCGGATGTTACTGGACTTATAGTGTTGTACAGCGTGGAAACAGGCCCTTTGCCTAACGCCCACAACGACCAGTATAATAGACAAACAGCTCAGTAAAACATGACATGGATCAGATGAACCAATACTGACTGATCTGCACACCTACCTGGTGATCAACGAGGAAGACCAGTCACCCATCTCTCAGTCTCAGCAAGGTGAGCCGTAGTTGGGAAACCATGCAAGTCTCAGCCAAAGATAGACACAAAATGCTGGAGTAACTCAGCGGGACAGGCAGCATCCCTGGAGAGAAGGAATGGGTGGCGTTTCGGGTCGAGGCCCTTCTTCAGACTGAAAGCCAAGGGAAAAGGGAAACGAGAGATATAGACGGTGATGTGGAGAGATATAGAACAAATGAATGAAAGATGCAAAAAAAGTAACGATTATAAAGGAAACAGGTCATTGTTAGCTGTTTGTTAGGTGAGATTGAGAAGCTGGTGTGACGGGTGGGGGTGGGATGGAGAGAGAGGGAATGCAGGGGTTACTTGAAGTTGGAGAAATCAATATTCTGGGCTATAAGCTGCCCAAGTGAAATATGAGATGCTGTTCCTCCAATTTGCGTTTAGCCTCCCTCTGATAATGGAAGAGGCCTCGGACGGAATGTTTAGCAACCGGGAAGTTTACCAGAATGTTGCCTGGATGAGAGGGTATTAGCTACAGGTTGGACAAACCTGGAGTGTTGTCACTGGAACACCGGAGGTTGCAGGGAGAGCTGATATAACATTTTGAGAGGCATAGATACGGTAGACAATCAGAATCTCTTTCCCAGGATGGAAAAATCAAATACTAGAGGGCATAGCTTTACGGTTAGAGGGGCAAAATTTAAAGGAGATGTGCGGGGCATGTTTTTTACACAGAGGGTGGTGAGTACATGGAACATACTGCCATGGTTGGTTCTTGGGGAAGGCATGAGAGTGGCATTTAAGTGACCTTTAGATAGGCACATGGAGATGCAGGGAATGAGGGATATGGATCATGTGCAGGTAGATAACAGTTGGTCTTGGCATCATGTTCGGCACAGACATTGTGGGCTGAAGGGCTGTACTGTTCTATGTTTTAGGTACTGATAAAGCATAGATATGGTGGACAGTCAGAACCTTTTCTCCCGAGATGAAAATACCAAAGACTAGAGAGCATAGCTTTAAGGTGAAAGGGGAAACATTCAAAAGAGATATGCAGGGCAAGTTTTTTACACGCAGGGTAAAACAATATTAATGCATAGGCACATGAATATGCAGAGAATGGAGGGATATGGATTTTAGTGAGTGACTACGTGAAGAGCCCGCCAGCCCGCATGCGCGTCAATACGTCGACGCATGGCGCCACGACTGGCTGGTAGGCGCGTCGCTCCTCCAGCGGTAAGTTAAAAGACCCACAGGTAAGTTCTCGAACTTATTCTGAGGTTGTGTGTTCGATAATCCTTGATTGCAGTGTTGCTTCAAGTTCGAACAGTCATGGACAAATCAAGGGTGAAGTCTAGATGAGCTGCGGGGAGACCTGCTATGGAAGACCGCGGGGCTGTGGGTAGTGGACGGCCGTCGATTTCGCCATCCGAGTCGCTAACGATAATTCCACCGACTTCAGACTTGGTGACTCTGGAGAGCACCGTGGCTACCCCGAGAGGTGGAAAAGCCAAGCAAAAGTCTGTGCGGCCAATTGATTCGGACGAGTCAGACCAGGAGGGTGCACCTCCCACAATGGATAGCGTCTTCGGACGTCTGTCCCGGATGGAGCACCTCATGGAGAGGATGCTCCACCATGATATACTCCCAGGAAAGGAGTCATACCAGCGCGGGTCTCCTCGAGAGCCCGCGGCAGCGCCTGGTTCAGGGCTGCATGATGTCTACCTCTCTGAGGAGGGGAGCATCCAGAGTCAGTTTTGGGCTGGCTCAGAGTTCGGCGGTATGTCCAGGGGAGCATACCACGATGCACGGGCTGCGCGAAGCAGACTTACCCACTATAGCATCGAAATTTGCGATACCGTCGCAAATTGGGGAGCCGCTCGATGAAGAATTGGCGGCCAGCATTAACTACCTTGCTTCACACCAGCTCCAAGAGCAAGTAATGGTGGATACGGCCATGAGGTACCACACGCCTGTCAACTGTGCATCCCTAAGAGTGCCGGCAGTAAACAGCTCGATATGGAATTACATCGGTGGAGGCATCAGAAACCAGGAGGTGAAACTCCAGAGAATTCTGAGCCTGCTGGCTTTGGGCATCAAGGCCTTTGCCAGGTCGGTGGATGGAGGTCCTCTGTCGGATGGACAACAAGATGCGCTGCCGTTATTTTGCAATGCGCACTTTGAAATAAATTGCTACCGCAAAAATGCCATCCGTCCTGCCCTGAATCCAAAGTTTGCGGGATTGTGCAGGGCCAGCAACGTGCAGCCGCCGAATTACCTGTTTGGGGAAGATCTGCCAAAGCAGGTCAAAGACCTGGACGACGAGGCAAAAGCCGTGGGGCTAATCCGAGCTCCACCAACGAGCAGAGCTTCGTCTTTCCGGCGGCAACACCCCTACGCCTCTACCAGCAGCAAGTGATTCCCTAAAGCTGGTAGCAGCATGAAGGCCGAACGTTTTGGGCAAACGTCTTTTTTAGGGTCTGGCCGAGGACGGCCCTTGTCAAAGATGCGCAGTTCGCGCACTCCAGCAGCTCTACCCCCCAAACCTCGGGGGTGGAAATAAACACCGCGAATCCACCAGTAACCATGGAGGTAGGTGGGTCTGGTTCTTTCTGGAACATGAGGTGTGTGGGTCAAAAACAAGTTGGGGGGAGATTACGCTGGTTTTTGAATGAATGGCGTTCGATAACATCAGATTCGTTTATACTGCACAGTATACAAGGGTTCCAAATCGAATTCCTTTCTGATTCGTTTCCACCCTCACAGCATACACCAAACCGGTTCTTTATTCATTCACAACAGGAGGGTTTGGATGTACAAGCTGAAATTCAGTCATTATATACAAAAGGGGTAATTGAGAAGTCGAGTCATGAACCTCACCAATTTGTGTCCAATATTTTTACTAGACCAAAGAAGGATGGTGGATGCCGAATCATCCTTGACTTGACTCGACTTAACTCCTTTGTGCAGTATAAACATTTCAAAATGGAAACCCTTGTTACTGCCGAACAACTGGTTTCCAAAGGATGATATATGGCATGCATCGACCTCAAAGATGCATATTATTCGGTACCCATTCATAGGGATCACCGGAAATATTTGAAATTTAGCTGTATGGGGCAACTATGGCAGTTTAAAGCATTGCCTAATGGGTTAACTTCAGCTCCCAGATTATTTACAAAATTATTAAAACCAGCTCTTGCGCTATTACGAGCGCAAAGTCATATTGTGATGGCATACTTCGATGATATCCTCATCATAGGTAAAACTCTAAAATTAGTTAATTAGCTATTTCAGCCACCAGACTCTTGTTTGAGAGATTGGGGTTTCTCGTCCATCCAATTAAATCTAAATTGATACCATCTAGAGTTATTGATTATTTGGGATTTACCATTAACTCTATTCACATGTCGGTGACTCTGCCTTTGGGCAGGGGATTGCAATTAATAGAAGCTTGTAATCATATCATTGTAAAACAGCAACCTTCTATTAGACAAGCAGCCAGTATAATTGGCAAATTAGTGGCTGCTTTTCCAGCTGCAAAGTTTGGGCCTTTGCATTATCAAAATTTACAACGTGCAAAGGAGAAGGCACTCAAATTACGTGCAGGTCACTTCAATAGACCTATGCATTTACCAGCTGAAGCCATTTCTGAGTTACAATGGTGGACATCCAATATTCAGCATTGCTCCAGTAATATTTTGGTCAACAGTCCTTCAGTGATATTACAAACTGATGTTAGTGCTCTGGGATGGGGAGCCACTGATACCATCTCTAGCTGTGGTGGCAGATGGAATACGCACGAGTCATCAATTCTTCAATGGTATGGCATTAACTACTTAGAGTTGCTGGGAGCACTCTATGGGTTAAAGGCTTATTGCGGGAATATGCATCATCTGCATGTTCAGCTTCAAATTGACAACACAACAGCGGTGGCATACATTAATCACATGGGTGGAATCAAGTCTGTATCCTGTGATAAATTGGCTAACCTTATTTGGCACTGGTGCATTGCAAGAAATATTTGGATTTCAGTTTACCTGCCATGTAGGCTCAATATGGTGGCGGACACCAGGTCACGGAAATTCAATGACAACACAGAATGGATGTTGAATCATAATGTATTTAATGATATTATCAATCGGTATGGAACACCGGATATCGATTTGTTTGCATCCAGACTAAATCACCAGTTACCGAAGTATGTTGCATGGGAACCAGACCCAGGGGCAGTGGTGTGGATGCATTCTTGCTACATTGGGGAGGAATGTTCTTTTATGCATTCCCCCCATTCTGCCTCGTCAGTCGATGCTTGCTGAAGATCAAGCGAGACTCTGCCTCAGGCATTCTGGTAGTGCCTGACTGGCTTAGCCATGGTTTCCTATTGTACTGGGAAGGATCACAGAGCCTTTTATGGCCGTTCCCAAAGGCAGTAATCTGCTAGTCCACCCTGTAACTGGGGAGAAACATCCACTCCATGACCAAATTAATCTATTGGTTTGCAGAGTCTGAGAAGACCTTTCCTGGGGCTCAGACTATCTGATCGCACGGTGGATGTACTCACTGCGGCCTGGAGAGACAGTACAAAGAAACAGTACATTTCCTATATTAAGAAATGGGAAGTGTTCTGTTCACAGTCTAATATTTCGTACGACACAGCACATGTAACCAATGTATTGAAGTTCCTCTCAAAACTGTATTTTGATGAGAAGTTGAGTTATAGTGCTTTAAATTGTGCCAGAAGTGCACTGTCGGCATATTTATGGCCAGGATCGGGACACCACTGTTGGGTCTCACCCTCTGATAACCAGGTTCATGAAGGGTATTTTCAACTCGAATCCTCCCAGGCGCAGATACTCGGAAATATGGGATGTTGGTACGGTACTAACACTGCTTCGCAGGTGGGCGCCAGCAACATCTCTGTCCCTGGTCCAGCTCACTTACAAGATAGTGATGCTCATGGCGCTGGTGTCAGCGCAACGGGTCCAGTCGTTGCATAAGCTGCGGCTGGATAGGATGATTATGTCTGATAATAGTATCTCATTTTACGTGTATGATCTAGTCAAGCAGAGTAGACCAGGTACTTCCGGCCTCAAACTACATTTTGTGGCATACCCCTTGGACCTTCGGTTATGTGTGGTCACACACCTCCAACAATATATTAATGTCACCAAGAGCGTCAGGGGTTCGGAACTAGCAGTGCTTGTTAGTTTCAGAAAACCTCATAAAAAGGTTTCAACACAGACCATTTCCAGGTGGTTAAAACGGGTTCTGGCTTATGCGGGAGTAGATACTGACATTTTTAAATCTCACTCCACCAGGGCTGCAACTACGTCAGCAGCGAGGGTTATGGACGTCCCGCTGGACCATATCCTAGCGACTGCAGGATGGTCACAAGAGCGCACTTTTCAGACGTTCTATAATAAACCTATCGCCAGACCGGGGGTATTTGCCGACTCCATTTTAAGTTCCGTTTTATAGTTTCCCTTGGATGAGAGGGTTCTCTATTGTTATAATTTGTCCATTAAAGCATCAGCATGTTTTAAAAATTTGTCATGTCTGAATGCATTATTCTCTCATCCTTGGTCAACCAATACAGTGTGTGGCATGGACTTGTCCACACACTGTATGTCCACGGCATGAACTCACAGAGCTTTAAAATCTTCACGTAGTCACTCACGTGACTCCGAAGTAAAATAATAAGATTAAATGGGAACTTACCAGTTTGAAGTTTGATCTTTATTTTATGAGGAGTTACGATGAGGGATTACGTGCCCTCCTCTCCCAACACTCTTACAGGTCAGCTGGTAGTTCTAGTCTCTCGAATCTTACTATGGTCAGTTCAACAACTGTTATTCTGTGATTTCACACCGCTGCTTTGAAGGTTGACGCGCATGCGGGCTGACGGCCTTCTTCACGTAATCGCTCATCGCAAATCCTCATAAAATAAAGATCAAACTTCAAACTGGTAAGTTCTCGTTTAATCTTACTATTATGTGCAGGTAGATAACAGTTGGTCTTGGCAACATGTTCGGCAAAGACATTGTGGGCCGAAGGGCCTGTTCCAGTGCTGTGCTGCTCTGTATGCTAGGAAATATGTTTATCCTGTCGACGAAATTGCAAACAGATTTCAGTTGATTAAGTATTCCTTAACACCAGCAGATTTGAGACGCCAACTCGCTAATTGGTATGGGAGACATTTGGGTTCAATCTGTGCCTCAGGCTCACTGTGCAGGCAAGAATGTGTTTATGGGAATCTGAGAGTCACCACCATTTATTGCCCGCCATGCCTTCAAACATGAAACGTTTAGAGATACAGCATGGAAACAGGCCCTTTGGCCCACCAAGTCCATGCCGACCAACAATCACCCACACACCAGTTCTATCCTACACACACCAGGGACCATTTACAATTTTACCACAACCAACTAAACTACAAACCTGTACGTCTTTGGAGTGTGGGAGGAAAGCGGAGCACCCGGAGAAAACCCCGCAGGTCTTGGGGAGAACGTGCAAACTCCGTACAGACAGCACCCATAGTCAGGATTAAGCCTGGGTCTCTGGCGCTATAAGGCAGCAACTCTACCGCTGTTCCCTTATTTTTAAATTTATGTTTGTTGATTTAATCAGTATGGTCATTCGCAAGATTATTTTTCCGGTGATTTTGTTGTACACGAATGGAGTGGATGATGGGTGACGTTCAGGTTGGGACCCTGCTTCATCTCTTACTGTTCTCTGCTCTATCTTTGGGATCAGGGCAGGGTCGTGAAATACAGAGCAAATTATTGTTTTATATGTTTCCCCAAGCAACCATTTCTATTCCCGTTCACTCCATCTTCTCCCCTCTCCCATCGGGCAAAAGGTACAGAAGTGTGAAAGCGCACACCTCCAGATTCAGGGACTGTTTCTTGCCAACTGTTTTCAGGCAACTGAAACATCCAACCACAACCAGAGAGCAGTCCTGAACTACTATCTACCTCTTTGATGACCCTCGGACTATCTTTGATGTGACCTTACTGGCTTTACCTTGCTCCGAGCATTATTCCCTTATCCTGTCCCTATACACTGAAAATGGCTCAATTTTCATCATGTATTGTCTTTCCGCTGACTGGATAGCACACAACAAAAGCTTTTCACTGTACCTCGGTACACATGACAATAAACTAAACTGAACTGAAACTCAGTGGGAAAGGTACCGTGCTGATCACTACCTGTCTAGGACTAGACGTTACAGTCTCAGAATTAAAGGACGTTCCTTTAGGAAGAAGAAGAGGAGGAATTTTTTTATTCAGAGGGTGGTGAATCTGTTGAATTTGCCACAGAATGCTGTGGAGGCTAAGTCAGTGAATATTTTTAAGGCATAGATAGATAGATTCTTGATTAGTACGGGTGTCAGAGGTAATGGGGAGAATGGGGTTAGGAGGGAGAGATATATCAGCCATGATTGAATGGCAGACTCGATGGGCCGAATGGCCTAATTCTTCCCCTATCTCTTATGACCTTATGACCTATCTTTCTTCGCAGAACCATGTTGTTTTCTGCCTGAGATTTTCATTTTATTTTATTTTATTTTATTTTTTATTAGAAGCGAATGTACAAGAGTCGAACAAACGGCATATAAAATTATACAGTTATTGTTCAGCTTCAATTTTGACTTTCTAGCTTTGAGTTAGAGGAAAAGAAAAGAGAAAGAACAAGAAAGAGAAAAAGTGAGATGTGCAAAGATAGGACCCCTAGACTACCAAAGTAGTGTAGCCAAAGAGTGGGTAAAAGAAAGAAAGAAAAGAGAAAAGAGAAAAAGAACAAAAAGAAGAAGAGAGAGAAAAGTGGTGATATACCTGCCTCTCGTCCCTCCCCACCCACCTCACCCAACCCATAGTTAGATTTAAATCCTAAATTGTGTTGCGCCATACTATCCTTGTAAGTAATCGGTGAAGGGTGTCCATGTCTTGGAAAAATGATCTGGGTTTTCTGCCAAGACAAGTCTAAAAGTAAGACCTCAAAGGCAATAATCTCTGGATTACTACCAGTGCCATGTGCTAGTCAGAGTAGAAATAGGAAGATATTTCAGATGAATACGTGGCTTGAAAAATGGTGCAAGGGGAAGGGATACAAATTTCTAGGGCATTGGAACCAGTTCTGGGGGAGGTGGGACCAGTACAAACAGGACGGTCTGCGCCTGGGCTGGAATGTAACCAATGTCCTTGGGGGAGTGTTTGCTAGTGCTGTCGGGGAGGATTTAAACTAATGTGGCAGGGGGATGGGAGCATGAGCAGAGAGACAGAGGGGTGTAAAATGAGGGTAGAAGCAATTGGTAGCAAGGTGAAAAGTAAAAGTGGCAGGCAGACAAATCCAGGGCAAAAATCAAAAAGGGCCACTTTTCAACATAATTATATAAGGGGTAAGAGTGTTGTAAAAACAAGCCTGAAGGCTTTGTGTCTCAATGCAAGGAGCATTCGTAATAAGCTGGATGAGTTGAATGTGCAGATAGTTATTAATGAATATGATATAGTTGGGATCACGGAGACATGGCTCCAGGGTGACCAAGGCTGGGAGCTGACCATCCAGGGATATTCAATATTCAGATGGGATAGACAGAAAGGAAAAGGAGGTGAGGTAGCATTGCTGGTCAGAGAGGAGATTAACGCAATAGAAAGGAAGGACATTAGCTTGGAGGATGTGGAATCGATATGGGTAGAGCTGCAAAACACCAAGGGGCAGAAATCGCTAGTGGGAGTTGTGTACAGGCCACCTAACAGTAGTACTGGAGTTGGGGATGGCATCAAACAGGAAATTAGAAATGCGTGCAACAAAGGTAAAACAGTTATAATGGGTGACTTTAATCTACATATAGATTGGGTGAATCAAATTGGCAGGGGTGCTGAGGAAGAGGATTTCTTGGAATGTATGCGGGATAGTTTTCTAAACCAACATGTAGAGGAACCAACGAGAGAGCAGACTATTCTAGACTGGGTAGTTAGCAGTCTTGTTGTGTGCGGCCCCTTGGGCAAGAGTGACCATAATATGATTGAGTTCTTCATTAGGATGGAGAGTGACATAATTAATTCAGAAACAAGGGTTCTGAACTTAAAGAAAGTTAACTTTGAGGATATGAGACGTGATTTGGCCAAGATAGACTGGCAATTGATTCTTAAAGGGTTGGCGGTGGATATGCAATGGAAGGCATTTAAAGGCTGCATGGATGAACTACAACAATTGTTCATCCCAGTTTGGCAAAAGAATAAATCAGGGAAGGTAGTGCATCCATGGATAACAAGGGAAATCAGGGATAGTATCAAAACAAAAGATGAAGCACACAAATTAGCCAGAAAAAGCAGCCTACCAGAGGACTGGACGAAATTCAGAGTCCAGCAGAGGAGGACAAAGGGCTTAATTACGAAAGGGAAAATAGATTATAAAAGAAAACTGGCAGGGAACATAAAAACTGACTGCAAAAGCATTTACAGATATGTGAAGAGAAAAAGATTAGTTAAAACAAATGTAGGTCCCTTGCAGTCAGAAACAGGTGAATTGATCATGGGGAACAAGGACATGGCAGACCAATTGAATAACTACTTTGTTTCTGTCTTCACTAAGGAAGACATAAGTAATCTGCCAGACATAGCAGGGGACCGGGGGTCAAATGAGGAGGAACTGAGTGAAATCCAGGTTAGTCGGGAAGTGGTGTTAGGTAAATTGAATGGATTAAAGGCCGATAAATCCCCAGGGCCAGATAGGCTGCATCCCAGAGTACTTAAGGAAGTAGCCCCAGAAATAGTGGATGCATTAGTGATAATTGTTCAAAACTCTTTAGATTCTGGAGTAGTTCCTGAGGATTGGAGGGTAGCTAATGTAACCCACTTTATAAAAAGGGAGGGAGAGAGAAAACGGGGAATTACAGACCAGTTAGTCTAACATCGGTAGTGGGGAAAATGCTAGTCAGTTATTAAAGATGGGATAGCAGCACATTTGGGAAGTGGTGAAATCATTGGACAAAGTAAGCATGGATTTATGAAAGTTAAATCATGTCTGACGAATCTTATATAATTTTTCGAGGATGTAACTAGTAGAGTGGATAAGGGAGAAGCAGTGGATGTGTTATATCTGGACTTTCAGAAGGCTTTCGACAAGGTCCCATATAAGAGATTAGTATGCAAACTTAAAGCACACGGTATTGGGGGTTCAGTATTGATGTGGATAGAGAACTGGCTGGCAGACAGGAAGCAAAGAGTAGGAGTAAATGGGTCCTTTTCGGAGTGGCACGCAGCGACTAGTGGGGTACAGCAAGGCTCAGTGCTGGGACCCCAGCTATTTACAATATATATTAATGATTTGGTCGAGGGAATTGAATGCAACATCTCCAAGTTTGCGGATGACACGAAGCTGGGGGGCAGTGTTGCTGTGAGGAGGATGCTAGGAGGCTGCAAGGTGACTTGGATAGGTTGGGTGAGTGGGCAAGTGCATGGCAGATGCAGTATAAGGTGGATAAATGTGAGGTTATCCACTTTGGTGGCAAGAACAGGAAGGTAGACTATTATCTGAATGGCAGCCGATTAAGAAAAGGGGAGATGCAATGAGACCTGGGTGTCATGGTACACCTGTCATTGAAAGTAGGCATGCATGTGCAGCAGGCAGTGAAGAAAGTGAATGGTATGTTAGCATTCATTGCAAAAGGATTTGAGTATAGGAGCAGGGAGGTTCTACTGCAGTTGTACAGGGCCTTGGTAAGACCACACCTGGTGTATTGCGTACAGTTTTGTTCTCCTAATCTGAGGAAAGACATTCTTGCCATGGAGGGAGTACAAAGAAGGTTCACCAGACTGATTCCTGGGATGGCAGGACTTTCATATGAAGAAAGACTGGATAGACTCGGCTTGTACTCGCTGGAATTTAGAAGATTGAGGGGGGATTTTATCGAAACTTACAAAATTCTTAAGGGGTTGGACAGGCTAGATGCAAGAAAATTGTTCCCAATGTTGGGGAAGTCCAGAACAAGGGGTCACAGTTTAAAGATAAGAGGGAAGTCTTTTAGGACCGAGATGAGAAGAAAAATTTCACACAGAGAGTGGTGAATCTGTGTAATTCTCTGCCACAGAAAGTAGTTGAGGCCAGTTCATTGGCCATATTTAAGAGGGAGTTAGATGTGGCCCTTGTGGCTAAATGGATCAGGGGGTATGGAGAGAAGGCAGGTACAGGATACTGAGTTGGATGATCAGCCATGATCATATTGAATGGCGGTGCTGGCTCGAAGGGCCAAATGGCCTACTCCACCTATTTTCTATTTTTCCATGTTTCTAATATTTTCAAGATGTAGTGTCTCGGACATGTTTGTAATCCACATCTTAACAGTGGGGTCTGATGTGTGTTTCCAAAATTTAAGTATTCGTTTTTTCACCGTTATCAGGTCATAATTAAGGAGACGCCTTTGAAATAGAGATAGCTCAGAACAGGCTTCTGAGGTACCTAGAGTGATCAGTTCAGTGTCGGCATCCAATTTTATTTTAAGTTTTTAGAAAAAATTTCAAAAATTCTTCCCCAGAAATTATGTAACTTTATACAAGAGGCAAAGGAATAGGTTATAGTTGCTTCCTGAAGGAGACATTTATCACAAATAGGAGAAACATTTGGGAAAATCGTATTCAGTTTAGACTTTGAATAATAGAGTCTGTGCAGTATTTTTTTATTGTATTAGCGAATGCCTAACGTTAAGAGAACAGTTGTGTATGTATAGAAGGCTTTCCTCCCATCTGTCTTTTTAAAATTGTTAGGCCAAGTTCATCTTCCCAAGCTTTTCTAATTACTTCTGACGATTGGGTTTGTATATTTAAAAGGGTATTATAAAGGTATGATATTAACTTGTTTCTATTCATACATTTGTCTAGTGTGTCTGGAAACATATATTGATACTTGGATATATGATTTCAGATAGTCTTGTATTCAAAGGTATTTAAA
Organism: Malacoraja senta; assembly: GCA_038087875.1. NCBI lineage: Eukaryota > Metazoa > Chordata > Chondrichthyes > Rajiformes > Rajidae > Malacoraja > Malacoraja senta. The sequence goes on from CM075977.1 coordinate 393,063,151, forward strand.
GGCTACCTTTCAGATGATATTTCGACTGTAATTCTTGAAATGAGAGAAGAGTTCCCATCTCATAAAGATCTCCCAGTTTTTTTAATTCCTAATCTTTCCCAGTGTATGAACGTCTTGTCTAAGATAGACGGCTTGAACGAGGAGTTGTTGGCAATTGGTGATAGAAGAGATAAATTTCTCAATTTAAGGGTTGACTTCACTTGTTTCCAGATTCGTAGGGTACTATGGATAATCGGATTTTTCTCATATAGTGTTTTCTTCAAATTTATTGGAGAGAGAAGAATCGCGCCTATATTAAAAGGCGAACAATCTTCTCTCTCCATTATTAACCATTTTACCTGTTGGCATGTGTTGTCCATCCAATTGATTACGTTTTTAATATTCGTTGCCCAGCAATAGTGAAAAAAATTGGGGAGAGCCATTCCGCCAATTTCTTTGGGTTTACATAGATGTCGTTTATGGATTCTGTGTGTTTTATAATCCCAAATAAAGTTTGTGATCAGAGAATCGAGTTAAAAAAAAAAAAATTTAGGGAGATATATCAGTATTGATTGGAATAAGTACAGGATTTGTGGAAGGAAGGTCATCTTTATGGCATTTATTCTGCCTTTGAGAGACATCGGAAGCGTTTTCCAAAATTGAATAAGGGCATTTAGTTTGGTAATTAATGGAGGAAAGTTTGCTTGAAATAGAGAAGTGTACTTTCTAGTTACGTGAACTCCAAGATATTTAAATTTTTCTGTAGCAATTCTGAAAGGGAATTTTAGAAGGTGTGTCGGATCTTGAGGCTTTATTGACATAATTTCACTTTTGTTCCAGTTTATTCTATATCCTGAAAAGGAGCCGAATTCCTCTATAAAATTTAGTATGTTTGTAATGCTAACTTGCGAATTGGTGATATAAAGTAATACATCATCTGCATATAATGATATTTTATTATTAGAATATTTAGTATTATAGCCGTGAATATTCGGATGTACTCTTATACTTTCTGCTAAAAGTCCAATCGCAAGGGCAAATAACAGGAGTGATAATGCACACCCTATTGCCCCTGGATAGCTGAAATTTAGGTGATAGCATTTGATTAGTCAGTATTCTGGCAGTCGGGTTGTCATATAGCAACTTTATCCATGAAATAAAATTTTCTCCTAACTGGAATTATTGCAATACTGTAAAAAGATATTTCCATTCTACTTGGTCAAATGCTTTTTCTGCATCTAATGAAATAATTGATAAGTCTTCCTTTATCGTGCTATGTGAGTACATTATATTAAACAGGCGTCTCAAATTGTTAAACGAGTGTCTCTTGGGTATAAACCCAGTTTGATCAGAATGTATTAATTTATTAACGTATTTACTTAGTCTTCTTGCCAGGGTTTTAGCTTCTATTTTCTGATCTGTATTTAACACGGCAATTGCTCTGTATGATCCCGACTTCCAGATCTTTATCTTTTTGGGGTATCAGTGTAATAGCTGATTCGGCTAAGGTTTGTGGTGGCGTCTGTTCTTTAAATGCGTGTATATAAAGGTTATGTAAACGCGGGGAGATTACGTCATAATTTTTTTAATAAAATTCATTACTAAACCCATCTGGGCCTGGGGTTTTGCCATTCTTCAATGAATTAATAGTCTCTTCGATTTCTTTAATTGTAATCTGTTTTAATTGTTTTCTGCCTGAGATGAGGGGAAGTTGAATGTGAATCACTAGCGTGGACAGTAGCGGCGCTCACGTCATCATTAACTTCTCTGCAGTTTATTGTCATGCAAACACCTTGCATAGAGGACGATGGATGGTACCGTTTAGCACAAACAAAGAACTGCGGATAGACACAAAAAGCTGGAGTAACTCAGCGGGACAGGCAGCATCTCTGGAGAGAAGGAATAGGGACATTTTGGCCCTTCTTCAGACTGAGAGTCGGGGAAAGGGAAAAGAGAGATGTACGCGGTGATGTTGAGAGATATAGAACAAATGAATGAAAGATATGCAAAAAAGTAACAATAATAAAAACAATGATAAAGGAACTGCAGGCCCTGGCTTACAAAAAAGAACACAATGTGCTGGAGTAACTCATCAGGTTAGGCAGTATCTCTGGAGAACATGGATTGGCAGCCCTTCTTCAGGCTGATTGTGATGCTGTTTGGGGGGTAGGGGGAGAGAAAGCTGGAGGGACAGGACAAAGTGTGGCAGGTAATAGGTCAATGGGGGGTGGTTGATAAGCAGATGGTTGGACAAAGGACAGAGATGAATAGACAGAAGGTGTCAGGCAAAAGGATTGGAGGTTGAAGGGACGGCACGATGGTGCAGCGGTAGAGTTGCTGCCTCCCAGCGCCAGAGACTCTGGTTCGATCCCGACTACGGGTGCTGTCTGCACAGGGTTTGTATGTTTTCCCCGTGATCTGCATGGGTTTTCTCCGGGAAGCTCCGGTTTCCTCCCACACTCCAAAGAGGTACAGATTCACGAGGTTGATTCCCGGGATGGCGGGACAGTCATATGTTGATAGAATGGAGCGTCTGGGCTTGTATACTCTGGAATTTAGAAGGATGAGAGGGCATCTTATTGAAACATATAAGATTATTAAGGGATTGGACACACCAGAGGCAGGAAACATGTTGCCGATGTTGGGGGAGTCCAGAACTAGGGTCCACGGTTTAAAAATAAGCAGTAGGCCAATTAAAACGGAGATGGTGAAAAACCTTTTCACCCAGAGAGTTGTGAATCTGTGGAAGGCAGTGGAGAGCAATTCTCTGGATGCTCTCAAGAGAGAGTTCAATAGAGCTCTTAAAGATAGTCAGGGGGTATGGGGAGAAGGCAGGAACGGGGTACTGATTGTGGATGATCAGCCATGATCACATTGAATACCGTTGCTGGTTCGAAGGGCTGAATGGCCTACACCTGCACCTAATGTCTATTGTCTATTGTCTATTTGTAGGTTCATTGGCTTTTGGTAAAATTGTAAATTATACCTAGTATGTTGGATAGGGTAAGTGTGCGGGGATCGCTGGTTGGCACGGACTAGGTGGGCCGAAGGGCCTGTCTCCGTGCTGGATCTCTAAACCAAACTAAACTATTTGATATTTTCCTCCTGGTTCTAACTGTCATGATTGAATGGCGGAGTAGACTTGATGGGCTGAATGGCCTAAGTCTGGCCTGATAATAATGACCTGAAAGGCTCTCTGCCGCAGAAGGCAGTGGAGGTCAATTCACTGGATGTATTCAAGAGAGAGTTAGATTTAGCTCTTCGGGCTAACAGAATCAAGGGATATGGGGAGAAAGCAGGATCAGGGTACTGATTCTAGATGATCAGCCGAAGGGCTCGAAAGGCCAAATGACCTACTCCTGCACTTATTTTCTATGTTTCTACTCTATCTACTCCTCCCATAAGAAGGGCCAGTTTTCACGCTGTATGGCCACGACATCTACCAGGACTTTTGTTTGTAGAAATATTTTAACACAAAATCTTTGGCGACTTGACCCGCACAGGGATCTATTCAACAGGATCCCCACCCTTGTATGGAAGAAAAATGTCCGCACCCTGGCTCTAAATATTTTGCCCTGTAATCAAAGACCCGGATTCCTCATTCCTGCTCTGATGGCTATGAAGAACATCTGCACTGCAAGCCATCACTCTAGCTCTGTCAGATTAATTAAAACTTACAACAGATCATCTACCAGCCTTCTAAATGGTGGAAAGGTGGTGCAGCGGTAGAGTTGCTGCCTCACAGCGCCAGAGACCCGGGTTCCATCCCGACTATGGGTGCGGTTTGTACGGAGTTTGTACGTTCCCCCCTTTTGCCTGCGTGGGTCTTCAGCCTTGTATGGAAAGAGCTGCCGGAGGAGGTAGTTGAGGCAGATACCATCACAATGTTTAACCAACATTTGGACAGGTACATGGATAGGATCGTCAATGGATATTTTTATGGCAGAGATAGATAGATTCTGGATTCGTACGGGCATCAGGAGTTATGGGGAGTAGGCAGGAGAATGGGGTTTAGAGGGAGAGATAGATTAGTCACGATTGAATGGCAGAGTAGACTCTTTGGGCCGAATGGCTCCCATAACTTATGAACTTATGAAGGACAGGTTTAGAGGGATATGATACTAAGTGGGATCTGTTGGGTCCCATGTTCACACAGGAGGGCTGGTCCCGCAACGCAATATTCCATCTCCACCAATTCCAATATTGGTGGCCAGTGGGGGGGGGGGGGGATTTCTGGAGCGCTAGTATGGATGTTGTGGGCTGAAGGGACTGTTTTCCAGAGGGCTAGTATGGATGTTGTGGGCTGAATGGATTCTTGAGCTGGCAGCTCAGTCACTCAAGCCTGGTGTGCTGGCAGCTCACTCACTCACAGCTGGTGGGCTGGCAGTTGACTCACGGCTATTCCTTGAAATTCCATTTCAAGCAGAGTGCAGGCCACCAAATTCAAACAAAGTTTCCTACCATTTCAAGCAAGGTGCAAGGCCACCAAATTCAAATGCAATTTCCTACCATTTCAAGCAGGGGGCAAGGCCACCAAATTCAAAAGCAGTTTCCTACCATTTCAAGCAGGGTGCAAGGCCACCAAGGTGACTTCTTCGTCCCCCATCTCGCAGAGACTGAGTCACACCCACACTTCCGGGTTTTATAGTCCCTCTCCCCTCCCACTGGAAGGGGCGTGGCCTTCATGGCATGATTGACAGGAGAGAGAATCTCAACATTTTTAAAACATTAATAAGTCTTTTATTTTTCATCGATGGGGAAAATGCTCTTGTCCTGCGCAGCGGAGGGGGACTCTGAGTAAGATGGCCAAAAATCACAGCTGTAAGTGGTAGCGTTTTTTTATAAAATCAATATGCAGTGCAAACCGGAAGTGGTCAAGATGAGACTTTTAATTATATAGATATAGGCAGGTGGGTCTAGTGTAGATGGGGCATGTTAGTCAGCATGGGCAAGATGGACTGAAGGGCCGGCTTCCACACTGTGTGACTCTATGGCCTAAAACATCACCTATCCATGTTCTCCAAAGATGCTACCTGACCCGCTGAATTACTCCAGCATTTTGTGTCCATCTTTGATTTATAGAACTGGTTGCCGGGACCAGCAATGAGTTTGTCCAGAGGGTGGAACGTAATTCACTGCCTTGTTATTCAAGGCATCAGCCTACTCTGTGCCTTCTGTGAAACATATTTCAAACTGCAGCATGTCTTATCAGCTTGTATCAGAGCTACTGTATCCCTGGGAGCATTTGTTTATTGTGGTCTCATTTTGACTGAAGGTCACCTGTATAAATCAGACTCTACTGCACATAGACACAAAAAGCTGGAGTAACTCAGCGCGACAGGCAGCATCTCTGGAGAGAAGGAATGGGTGACGTTAGTGTGTTTCCACACACTAACCATCCACCACTCGTTGCCGCTCATCCCATTGAATTCCCCTGAATCACTGCCAGATTTCAAGCCTGAGACACTACAGTATAAGGCGCTGGTCACACCGCATTTGGAGTACTGTGAGCAAATTTGGAGCCAACATCTGGGGAAGGATGTGCTGGCTCTCGAGAGAGTTCCAGAGGAGGTTTACAAGAATGATCCCAGGAATGAGTGGGTTAGCATATGATGAGCATTTGTCTGCACTGTCAGGCCTGTACTCACTGGTGTTTAGAAGGTTGAGATGGGGGGGGGGGGGGGGGAACCTCATTGAAAGTTACAGAATAATGAAAGGTATATATAGAGAGGATGTGGAAAAGATGTTTCCACTGGTAGACAATAGGCAATCGGTGCAGGAGTAAGCCATTCGGCCCTTCGAGCCAGCCCCGCCATTCAATGCGATCATGGCTGATCATCCATAATCAGTACCCCGTTCCTGCCTTCTCCCCATATCCCCTGACTCCGCTATCTTTAACAGCTCTATCTTATAGCCCTGTCCCACGGTGCGAGTCCACCCACGAGTTATCCCGAGTTAAAGAAAAAATCAAACTCGTGGTTTTCTACGAGAATCCAAGTTTATGTTCACGAGTTTAAACGAGTTCCCACGTGTATGTCTAAGTTGCCGTTTACTTCTCATTTCTGCGATGTACCAAGTTCCTCTCCCGAGTTACCAAGTTCCTCTCCCGAGTTACTCTTGACCCAACAACGACTACCGATGTGTGGAAAAATCATCACATGATAAAAATGATATCATGCAGTTTTTTTACACGATAAAAAGCCTCCCATGTTCAATTTCGTAGGGTTACGGAATCAAGGGATATGGGGAGAAAGCAGAAACGGGGTACTGATTTTGGATGATCAGCCATGATCATATTGAATGGCAATGCTGGCTCGAAAGGCCGAATGGCCTACTCCTGCACCTATTTGCTATGTGTTTATACCTTTTGAAATGTTTTGACATGCATTTCAGGGTTCCAGCATCTGTCTTTTCCAATATCCCTTTCCCTGTATTTCTCTTGGGCTTTTCCTCTCTTTCCCCAAATCCTATCTCCTCCATCTGCCAGTCCATCTGAGTGTAGATATGAAGTTCTTCTTGGCTGTTTATCTGTATGTGTGGACTTTCCATTAAAAGTCATCCATGATCATTATCTCACAATCCTTCAGGTGTTTTTGCCACTCATTTCCCATCGAGTCATGGGTTCAAACAACGGTTGTTTAATAGTAAGATTAAACGAGAACTTACCAGTTTGAAGTTTGATCTTTATTTTATGAGGAGTTAAGTTGGTGATTACGTGAAGAAGACCTGTCAGGGCGCCCGCGCGTCAATCTTCAAAGCTGCGGTGTGAAATCACAAATAAACAAGAACGAAGTAATATAGTAACATAATAAAACGAGTAATTTAAGAACTTCCATCTGACCTTTATGATAGAGGGTTGGGCCGTGGTGGGCATGTAATCACCAACGTAACTCCTCATAAAATAAAGATCAAACTTCAAACTGGTAAGTTCTCGTTTAATCTTACTATTTTACTTCGGAGTCACGTGAGTGACTACGTGAAGATTTTAAAGCTTTGTGATTTCATGCCGCAGATACAAATCCCGGCTTCTCACTGCATTGATTGACTCGGAACGAGAAATCATCAAAAATGCATTAATAATAACATTTGTACCACAAATGCAATAATTCATTTATTTTAATAATGAAATTAATAAGATCCCCTTTAAACCAGAGGAATTTATACAGAACTTAAAATAGTTTCTGCAAACAGTCCCGCATTAACAATAGGCCGATGATGTTTCAACAGTTTTACCAACTCATTGGCTGCGAGAATATGGTCGACGGGGACGTCCTTCGCCCTGGCCGCCGACGTTGCTGCTGCCCTAGTCGAGTGAGACGTAAAAACATCAGTGTTAATACCTGCAGCTGTCAAGACTTGTTTTAGCCATCTTGAAATGGTCTGTACTGAGACACTCTTGTGTGGTTTCTTGTGTGTGATAAGTCAAGTCAAGTGAGTTTATTGTCATGTGTCTCTGATAGGACAATGAAATTCTTGCTTTGCTTCAGCACAACAGAACATAGTAGGCATTGACTACAAGGCATTCTATAAATATATACACACATGAATCAATATACTGATAAAGTGCAAATAACAGTATTGGCTAATAAAGTTCAGTGTTATGTCCGAGCTAGGTTTATTAGCCTGATGGCTGTGGGGAAGTAGCTATTCCTGAACCTGGTCGTTGCAGTCTTCAGGCTCCTGTACCTTCTACCTGAAGGTAGTAGGGAGATGAGTGTCTGGCCAGGATGGTGTGGGTCCTTGATGATACTGCCAGCCTTTTTGAGGCAGCGACTGTGATAGATCCCCTCGATGGAAGGGAGGTCAGAGCCGATGATGGACTGGGCAGTGTTTACTACTTTTTGTAGTCTTTTCCTCTCTAGGGCGCTCAAGTTGCCGAACCAAGCCACGAAGCAACCGGTCAGCATGCTCTCTACTGTGCACCTGTAGAAGTTAGAGAGAGTCCTCCTTGACAAACCGACTCTCCGTAATCTTCTCAGGAAGTAGAGGCGCTGATGTGCTTTCTTAATAATGGCATCAGTGTTCTCGGACCAGGAAAGATCTTCAGAGATGTGCACGCCCAGGAATTTGATGCTCTTGACCCTTTCAACCATCGACCCGTTGATATAAACGGGACTGTGGGTCCCCATCCTCCTTCCAAAGTCCACAATCAGTTCCTTGGTTTTGCTGGTGTTGAGGGCCAGGTTATTGTGCTGGCACCATATGGACAGTTGCTCGATCTCTCTTCTATACTCTGACTCATCCCCATCAGTGATACGTCCCACAACAGTGGTGTCGTCAGCAAACTTGATGATGGAGTTCGCACTATGTCCGGCTACGCAGTCATGAGTATAGAGTCCAGGCGCTTTTCGAGGGTTCACCCCTCTGAAGGATTTCCTGACGTCGGCCTCTGTGACTGAGACTGAAATACCATCACAGTGAAAGGGGGCTCGGCAAGGCACATCGGTGTTCTTCCTATCAAAGCATACGTAAAACGCATTGAGCTCATCAGGGAGTGATGTTTTGCCGACATTCGAGCTGCCTCCTGATTTCGCCTTGTAAGAGGTGATTGCATTCAGGCCCTGCCACAGCTGCCGAACATCTGTCTCTTCCTCCAGTTTGGAGCAGGTCCCTTTTGGCCTTTTTGATGGCCTTACCAAGGTCGTATCTGGACTCCTTGTAGGCCACTGTATCATCAGACATGAATGCCCGGTGTCTGGACTTCAGAAGAGTGCGGATCTCAAACTTCATCCAAGGTTTCTGATTGGGAAACGCTCGGAAGGTTTTGGTGGGGATGCAGTCCTCCACACACTTCTTAATGAAGTCTGTAACGACTGTGGCGTATTCGTTCAGGTCCATTGCCGAGTCCTTGAACATTGCCCAGTCTACAGACTCCAAACAGTCCTGGAGTTGTTCCTCTGCCCCCCTCCCCCGACCAGCTCTGTACTGTCCTCACCTCTGGGGGTGCGCGCTTTAATTGCTGCCTGTAGGCAGGAAGAAGCAGCACCGCGGTATGGTCGGATTTACCGAAGTGAGGGCGAGGGATAGAGCGATAGGCATTCTTGATGGTGGTGTAGCAGTGGTCGAGGGTGTTTGGTCCTCTGGTGCAGCAGGAGACATGTTGGTGGAAGTTGGGGAGTGATTTCTTTAGGTTTGCCTTATTGAAGTCCCCGGCTATGGTGGTGAACGCCTCGGGGTAAGACGTCTGGTGTTTGTTGACCACGGCGTGCAGCTCCTCCAGTGCCAGACGGACGTCTGCCTGGGGTGGGATGTAGACCGCGGTCATGATGATGGAGGTGAATTCCCTTGGGAGGTAGAAGGAACGGCACTTCACTGCCAGATGTTCGAGGTGTGGAGAGCAGGAGTTGGACAGGACTGCCATGTCTGAGCACCACGCAGAGTTGACCACGAGGCAGACGCCCCCTCCTCTCCCTAAACAACCTGGTTTCCATATTTCGCAAGACCTTTGTAACCTCAATGTATTGTAACAAATATGTCTTAATACAGAGACATGGATCATTTGGATATGCTGATAAAACAATTCTGAATCCTGTCACACCTGGCCTACTTTGCTTTAGTAGGTCATAAATGTAAAACGTAACATTATCTTCAGCTACTTCCATCCTGTCTATTTGCAATTTTTGAAATGTCTGCACTCGTTGTGCTGTTACTAATGCCATTAGCATGACCACTTTCATACTGAGTTTGGCCAAAGGCAAAGACATGCTAGGTGACCATTCACGAAGTAGCTTAAGAACCACACTTACATCCCAGATTGTCATGTACCTAGGCTTAAAAATTCATTTCATCAATCTGGAAACAAGTGGATGAGACCCAATAGGATTTCCTTCTGACTCCACAACTAAATATGAGGACAATGCACTCCTGGCTGAATTAATTGCACTATAACTCAAGCCTTCATCGTAGTAAAGTGTTGACAGAAACTCTAAAACATTTGAAATATCTGCCGTACAATATTCAACATTCATATAAGAAAGGTACTGCTTTTGAGTGCTCTTCCTCCAGGCTGCCGTAAGCGTGTCCACAGTACGCACAGACAGTCCTCGCCCCAGAAAAGGCCTTCTTAAAACCTGCAAATTAACAAATCCAAACGATCATATAATGGATGTTGTTCTCCTGTTACCGGATGCAGTAGTAAATCCCTTCTTTTTGGGACTTTCATCAAAGGCTGTGTCGTTAATTCTAATATTAAAGGAAACCATGGCTGTGTAGGCCAATCTGGTACCACTAGTACCCCTGAAGCGGTATCTTGCCTGATTTTAAGCAAATACCGACTTATGAGGCAGAAAGGTGGAAATGCATATAAAAACATACCACCGCAATGTAGCGAGAAAGCATCAATCGCTACTGCACCTGGATCTGGTTCCCATGACACATATCTCGATAGTTGATGATTTAGTCTAGATGCGAATAAGTCGATATCTGGCATTCCAAATCTGATTACTATGTCATTGAATACCTCTCGATTCAACATCCATTCTTTATTATCATGGAATTTTCTTGACCTGGTGTCTGCTATAATATTCAATCTACCTGGTAGATAAATAGCTGAAATCCAAATATTCTTTTCAATACACCAAGACCAGATTTGATTAGCCAATTTGTCACATGACACCGACTTGATTCCACCCATATGATTAATATATGCAACTGCTGTTGTGTTATCAATTTGAAATTGAACATGCAGGTTAGTCGTGTTAGAACAATAAGCTTGGAGTCCATAGAAACCTCCTAAAAGCTCCAAATAGTTAATTCCCCATGTCTGCAGTAACAATAACTCTTCCTGATTCCATCTGCCTCCACAGCTGGATACCAAATCAGTTGCACCCCAACCTAGTGCACTGACATCAGTTTGTAATATCATGGAAGGCTGTTCAATCAGTACTTTACTGAAACTGCTTGAGACATGTAGAATCCACCACTGCAGATCAGAAACAGCATTTGTTGTTAATTGCATGGCTCTATCAAAATGGCCAGCATGCGTCCTCAGTGCCTGTTCTTTAGCTCTCTGCAGCTGTTGGTAATGTAATGGCCCATATTGTACTGCTGGGAATGCTGCTACTAATTTCCCCAGTACTCTAGCGACATGTCTAATTGAAGGTTTTTGCTCGTTTAACAGATTACTGCAATCATCAATCAACTCCACCCTTTTTCCACTGGGCAAAGTAATTTTCATGTGAACTTGTTCTTGGTTTCTTGGTCCTCCAAAATATTCGAAATGGAATTTAAACTGGAGGTGGTGGAGGGAGGACTTAAGCCAGAAAGGGTTTTTGGGAAGAAAGTGCTACCTTAAATTTAGTTGCATCTGGTTGGGTAACTATAGTAGGGTGGAGATTATTCCATGCTTTAATTGTGCGGGGGAAGAATGAATTGCTGTACACATCTGTCTTGGTAGCTGGAATCACAAATTGGATCGAATGCCCTCGTCTGCTCCTAATTGGTTTGGGTTTGGTGTAGATCTTGTAATCTATGTCGAGCTGACCATTTAACATTTTGTAAAAACAGGTCAAACGGTGAGCTTCACGTCTGTCTTGGAGAGGGTTCCACCCCAGAGAATTCAGAAGTTTGGTAACACTCGCTTCTCTCTCATAGGTGTTAGTAACAAATCGAGCTGCCTGTCTTTGGACACGTTCGATGGAAGATTTTTTAAAATTTGTGTATGGGTCCCATGCTGCAACTGCGTAGTCCAAATGAGGTCTAACGAGGGTGAAGTACAGCTTCTCCTTGACAGAAGTTGAACAATGATGAAAGTTGCGCCTCAGAAAATTTAGGACACCTGTTGCTTTCACCGTTGCATGATGAGTCTGACCATTCCAACGCAGATCATTCTGCAATTTGATGCCAAGATACTTGGTTTGTTTGGATTCTTCAAGGGTGGTACCAAGTATATTGTACGATGTTTCGTCTGGATTCCTCTTTCTGGTGACACGCATGGTTTCACATTTGGAAGGGTTGAACTGCATGCCCCATTGGTGTGACCACTCAACCATTGTATCGAGGTCCTTTTGGAGAGCATCTTCATCATCAGCTGACTTAATTGGACGGTACAGCAAACAATCATCAGCGAATAGTCTGGTCGTGCTTGCGACTTTTTCATGGATGTCGTTTATGTAAAGCAAAAACAGATGTGGGCCAAGTACTGTGCCCTGAGGTGTACCACTCAACACTGGATGCCAATTGGAGCTCTTTCCGTTCACACACACACACTGAAGACGTTTTGTCAGGAAACTGGAAATCCATCGTTTCGTGTTGGAACGAATACCATAGAAGTCAAGCTTCTGAAGCAGTCTCTGGTGTGGGATGACATCAAATGCTTTAGAAAAGTTCAGCACTACTAAATCCGTGATGACCTTACCATCAAGATGTTTGGCCAGGTCATTTGTCGTCAGGATAAGCTGAGACTCACATGATCTATGCCTCCTAAATGCATGTTGGTTGTCAGCAAGAATATTATGTTTGCTCGCGTGCCGCATCAGATTACTATCAATTACATGCTCCAGTAATTTGCAGCAAGTACTTGTTAATGAAACAGGACGATAATTCGCTGGGTTGGTGGTTGAACCTTTCTTAAAGAGAGGAGTGATGTTAGCCTTCCTCCAATCCAGCGGAACATCACCTGAGTCAAGCGATTGTTGGAAAATGAACTGCAAAACTGGAGCCAGTTCTTCGGCCGCGATCTTGAGGGCTTGATTCTGTATCTGATCTGGTCCAACTGAATCAATTGTGAACCCCAAATAATCAATTGATGTGCATGGTATTAACCTTGATTTCTTTGGATGAATTAGAAACCCCAAACTTTTAAAAGTGGATTTCACAACTGAAACTGATAATTCTGTTGACTCTTTTGTCCGTCCTATAATCAGGACATCATCCAAGTATGCTATTAGTACATGCCCCTGGCCTATCAGCAATTCCGAAATTGTTTTTAACAATTTAGTGAATATTCTGGGAGCTGAAGTTAACCCATTAGGCAGAGCCTTAAAGGCCTGTCTCACGAGTGTGCGGTCATTGGCGGTGAAACAGGAAGTATCTACCGCTCGTGAACCGCCAGAGACCGCGGGTTCGGTCAAACGCACACTGCCAGGGCCGTGCGGCGTTGGTCCCAACACCGCACGGTGCTCACAAAAAGTCAACAATGTCTAAAAATATTTTCCTACCGCACAGCCGCCGCCAGTGAGGCACGAGTGCGGCACGGTCACCGCCACAGCCGCCGCCAGTGCGGCACGAGCGCCGTGAGTCGAACTTTCACCACCACAGCCGCCGCCAGTGAGTCACGTGTGCGGCACGGCCGCTGCCACAGCCCCGCGATCACCCGATGCCGCAAGCTCGTGGAACCGGCCGTACGGAGATCACTCGGCCCCCGCGCAGCATCCGTGCGGCGCTCTTGTGGTTGCCGTGCGGTCCCCTCTTCCGGCGACGCCGCGCTTCACCGCCAATGACCGCAAACCCGTGGGACAGAGCCTTTAAACTGCCATAACTGGTTCATCCAGGTAAATTTTAGATACTTTCTATGTTCCAAATGAACAGACACTGAATAATATGCATCTTTTAGATCTATAGTTACCATATAACATGCTTTTGAAATAAGCTGCTTGGCAGTCACAAACGTCTCCATTTTAAAGTGTCTAAATTGAACAAAAGGATTAAGACTTTAGTCCAAAATAATCCTACATCCTCCATCCTTTTTAGGTCGAGGAAATATATTTGACACAAATTGGTGAGTTTGATAAACTGACTTTTCAATAACACCTTTATTATATAGGTTTTCAAGTTCAGCTTGAACCTCCATCACTTCTTTTTGTGAAAAGTGGAGGATACTGCTAGGAACATGCTGGATGGGCAAATCATAATTTGGATCGAACTCAATTCGAAATCCTTGTATAATATTCAGAATTACAAACTCTGAAGTAATCTGCTTCCAACTTTTATAGAAGAGATGTAATCTGACCCCAACTTTTGGCTGTACTGCCGTTAGTATGTTCCCATGAGAACCAGGTCCACCTACCTCCTTAGTCACTTGAGTGACCTGTGGTCCCTGGCTTCTGGCGGGAAGACCCACGCTTGTTCGTGCTCCCGCTGCAGGCCGCCAACTACGTCCCTGCGATCATGAGCGACTTGGTCCTGGTCCAGGATCAGTATGACGTCTGAAAGGATACCTCCTCTTTGCAGACTTGCCAACCATCGATGTTTTAATCAATCCGGCTGTTTTCGCTTCATCCTCCAACTCCTTTACACGTCTCCCGAGATCCTCTCCAAAGAGTAAGTTGGGTAGTTGTATATTACTTGGTTTGCAGAGTGCTGCGAATTTAGGATTGATAGTAGGCCGGATAGCACACTTCCTCAGACAATTAATCTCGAAGTGGGCGCTACATAGCAACCCCAGTGCCTCCTGATGCAACTCCGTCATCTGCTGGCTTTTATCCGTTATTCTGGCAAATGCAGTTATTCCAGAACCCAGCAGCTTTAATATTCTCTGCAGCTTTACTTCCTGAGCTCTCATAGTCATGCTCATTTCACTCCAGATCCGAAGAAGGGTTTCGGCCCGAAACATTGCCTATTTCCTTCGCTCCACAGATGCTGCTGCACCCGCTGAGTTTCTCCAGCATTTTTGTGTACCTTTGACTCCAGATCACTTGGTTTACTGCTGGTGCCTTCAACAACACACAGTTACTTGGAGTCTCATGCTTTTTTGCAGTGTCATCCATTTCAAGGTGTTCCAGCTGATGGGATACCAAGTAATTGATTAGGGAGGCCAACTCCTCTCCTAGTGGCTCACCTGACCCTGACGGGGCAGCGAATCGTACTGCCAGAGGTGGAATATCTGGCAGCTGCCGTTCTTCGCCAAGAACAGCCTCACCATCAGAGTCGGGGTCTGAACTCTCATGACCCTGTGCACGCGCCTCATCAATGAGGGTGCATTCCAACAGCCCTTCGCTAGGTGCTGCTGAGCTGGCTTCTGCAGCCTGGCTTTTGCTACACTCTTCTCTGAGTGTGCTTTTCTCCAACAGCCTGTGTATAAGGCTTTCCATTTGGGAGATCCGCTCAAAAGCGGCATCCAGCCCTGGAGTTACCTCCATCTCTTCGGACTCCTCCGTGGGCCATACGGACTTGAATTTTGCCTTGCGCCCCACTGGCGCTGACTGCGCTCTTTTTAGCCCCAAGTCCACAGTCGCTACGCTCTCCGCTGGCGACTGTACCGGGGTCAGAGGCGGCTGGTCGCCGACTGCAATATCGCGACTTTCAACCGCTGTGCCGCTCGCCTCTTCCCCTTGCCCGTTTTTTCCATGGCGCCTGTGGAAAATATCCCCACAGACCCACAGCAAACGGACACGGAAATATCGAAAAAAGTTTTTACTTACCTTGTAGTTCACAACTACATTTCCACTAGAGGAGCTCTGCTCCTCACGTTCGTTTGCGCCAATGCGTTTGACGTAAATGACTCGCAGGCGCCCTGACGGGTCTTCTTCACGTAGTCACTCACGTGACTCCGAAGTAAAATTTATCAGTTCTGAACCATTGTTGCATTGGGGCACAGTTGTTATTGCTTGTTGTAGAAATGCCCAGGGGTACTTTGTCATGAAATCCGTTGTCTTTGCTTCCTGACACCTTGCTTGATTCCCATTTTTGCATCCCCAAACGAAGATGACTTTCCTTTGCGTAGGAACGTCAGATGCTGGTTTAAACGGAAGATAGACGCAAAAAGCTGGAGTAACTCAGTGGGTCAGGCAGCATCTCTGGAGAAAAGGAATAGGTGACGTTTTGGATCGAGACCCTTCTTCAGACTGAGTCAGGGGAAAGGGAAATGAGATATAGACGGTGATGTAGAGAGATATAGAACAAATGAATGAAAGATATGCAAAAAAGTAACGATGATAAAGGAAACAGGCCATTGGTAGCTGTGTGTTAGGTGAGAACGAGTTACAGACAATGAGACTCAACAAGACAACTTTGAAGCTGGTACGACTTGGGTGGGGGAGGGATGGAGAGAGAGAGAGGAGATGCAAGGGTTATATGAAGTTAGACACTATCCTTTTTTTCAGTCGCACGCACCAAACCTTGTTTCAAATAAGTTCCCACTTCGGACCCAAACGGCCTTCCTCCCGTGTTAGTGGAATTGTAAAACAAGTAATAATTGTATTACGAAATAGGACATACGGGGTAATTTCAGTAGGTCAGGCAACGTATGGGGAAAGAGGAATAGTCAGGGTTTTGGCTCTTTGGCTTGAATGAATAATTCATTCATTCATTCATTCATTTACTTACTCATTCAGCTTCCTCGTCAAATTGGGAAACTACTGTGTAGGAAGGAACTGCAGAGGCTGGGTTATGCCAAAGATAAACACAAAATGTTGGAGTCACTCAGCAGGCCAGGCAGCATCTCTGGAGAGAAGGAATGGTTGAATTTTCGGGTAGAAAGAAACTCTCCAGTCTGAAAAAGGGTTCGGACCCGAAACGTCGCCTATTCCTTTTCTCCAGAGATGCTGGGAAACTAATATTCTAGATTTGAATCATCACCCGAATCTTTTTTATTTAACTAACAAATGGATGTTCAATCTTATGCATTGATAGTGAATGACCACGTTTCACGTACGGGTCGGATGAACGCTATATTAGTTGTTACCCGCGCAGTCCGCACTAGTTTGCAGAACCTCTTGTCACCATGTTCGCTCTGCGGGCCCCTACAAAATCGTTCATCTGGAAAACCCAGAGACAAAAAAATGGTGTTAAGAATGGTGTTAGATTAAGGAGGGGCGGGATTACTTAAACAAACCCACAACAAAGGGGGCGGAATGTGACCTGTCACAACGAAAGAAAAAGATAACCTTTTTTTACTGCGTGGCAAAACCAAGATTTGAGAGTAGTCACTCAATGGGCGAGACTTGTCCAGGACATAGTCACTTTGTACTGGGGCAGAAGGGGAGTATCAGGAACATCGATAGGGGATATTCTATTTGATCCAACATTAAAGGTTATTATCAGATGCTTTATATTAATATCAGAGGGCCCATTCGACAAATATTATGAGGATTGTATCAATAGTCTGCGCTGTAAATGCTTTGAATTTAATGCGATTACCCGCTCTATTCCAAAGGCCAAGATGAGGTTCCCACAGGTGACTCCAGCATCAGGGGATCATTCCTGACAGGCAGACTTGGCGAACCTTTTTTTACTCACCTTTTTTTTCTCTGCCCAGCTGTAAGAGTACCCACGGTAAACTCACGAGTCACTACGGTAAACTCACGGCCTACTACGGTATTACAACGAGTTTAAACGTTTCAAAATTTTCCTCAAGAGTATATTTGACTCGTGGAAATCTTTCAACATGTTGAACATTTTTCACGAGTTAACACGTTTTCCGAGTACCTGCCATTAGCGTTACGAGTCGCTAAGTTACGTCCAGGAGTTCCGACGTTCCCGCTACGTTCATTCTACGTGATTACCACAAGTTTGATTTGTTTTTAACTCGGGATAACTCGTGGGTGGACTCGCGCCGTGGGAAAGGGGTTTAACTCTTGCTTGAAAGCATCCAGAGAACCGGCCTCCACCACCCTCTGAGGCAGAGAATTCCACAGATTCACAACTCTCTGCGAGAGTCTAGGACTAGAGGTCACAGCCTCAGAATTAAAGGGCGCTCTTTTAGAAATGATGTGAGGAGGAACTTCTTTAGTCAGAGGGTGGTTAATCTGGAACTCATTACCTCAGAAGGCTGTGGAAGTTAGTGGATATTTTTAAGACAGAGAAAGACAGATTCTCGATTAGAATGGGTGTCAAGGGTTATGGGGAGAAGGCTGGAAAAATGGGATTAGGAGGCAGAGATCGGCCTTGATTGAATGGGGGAACGGACTTCATGGGGCGAATGGCCTAATTCTACTCCTATAACTTGTGAACGTGAACTCACCCACACACTTTGCGGGGCGGGGGGCAGGAGGGGGGTTGTGGAGATTTACAAAGGCCAAGTAACCAACTGACCCAATGTCAGTGACGATGATGGGGTGATGGGAGGGTGGAAGGACAAGTGAGGCCAAATAGGACGTCCAGAAAGCCATCTTGGTCTGCAAGGGCAAGATGGGCCAAAGGGCCTCTATTTGTGTTGTGCAGCTCAATGACCCCATAATGATTAACCTTATGTGTAAGAAAGAACTGCAGATGCTGGTAAAATCGAAGGTAGACACAAAATGCTGGAGTAAGGGGCCTGTCCCACTTGGGCGATTTTTTAGGCGACTGCCGGCGACTGTCATAGTCGTGGCAGATCTCTGAGAAACCAGCGACTGGACCTCCCCTATGACAATGTCCACGACAAGCTACAACAACTTACCACCTAACCGACGTCAAGTTACGGCAAGCTACCGACAACCGGCGACCCAATCGTCACGACTTAGGATGTCCACCGACGACCACACCTACGACCACGCAGGCGACAACCTATGTCAACCGAAGTCAACTTACGTCCACCCACGACAAGCTACACCAAGCTACGACCCTGCTGGTGACAACTGAAGACGGCGGTGCCTGTCGCCGGTTGATGTAGCCAATGGAATTCGCCGAAGTCAGCACCGGCGACAGCCTACGTCACCTGGTGACAACCTATGACTGCACCTACTTCAGGAGAAGCCACGCTACGATCATTGGCGTCAAGCCCACAGTCGCGGACTGTCGTCGAAATTTTTTAACATTTTCAAAATTCAGCGGCGACGAGAAAGACGCTACGACTCTTTGGCCGACTGAGGAGATGACTCACGACCATACGGGGACACCCTGGCAACCATGTGGTGGCAGCCTACTCGCCTGTAGTCACCTAAATAATCGCCTAAGTGGGAGAGGCCCTTAACTCAGCGGGTGAGGCAGCATCTATGGAGAGAAAGAATTGCCGACGTTTTCAGGTCGAGGTTTCGGATCTAGACCCTTCGTCATAACCTTATCTTTCACTACCACTATTCTCCACCAAGCCATATCCATCAATTCCTTTAACATGTTAACAAATGCAGCATCGGGCATTATTTGAATTTTACTTTTGTGAAACACATCGCTGATTATTGGTAGAATGGTGGGCGACACGGTGGCGCAGTGGTACAGTTGCTGCCGCACGGCGCCAGAGGCCCGGGTTCGATTCTGACTACGGGTGCTTGTCTGTACATTCTCCCCGTGACTACGTGGGTTTTCTCCGGTTGCACCGGTTTCCTACCTGATGAAGGACATAGAGGGAGTACAGAGGAGGTTCACCAGACTGATTCCTGGGATGTCAGGACTTTCATATGAAGAAAGACTGGATAGACTCGGCTTGTACTCGCTAGAATTTAGAAGATTGAGAGGGGATCTTATAGAAACTTACAAAATTCTTAAGGGGTTGGACAGGCTAGATGCAGGAAGATTGTTCCCGATGTTGCGGAAGTCCAGAACAAGGGGTCACAGTTTAAGGATTAAGGAAATCTTTTAGGACCGAGATGAGAAAAACATTTTTCACACAGAGAGTGGTGAATCTCTGGAATTCTCTGCCACAGAAGGTAGTTGAGGCCAGTTCATTGGCTATATTTAAGAGGGAGTTAGATGTGGCCCATGTGGCTAATGGGATCAGGGGGTATGGAGAGAAGGCAGGTCCAGGATACTGAGTTGGATGATCAGCCATGATCATATTGAATGGCGGTGCAGGGTCGAAGTGCCGAATGGCCTACTCCTGCACTTATTATCTATGTTTCTATCTGCAGCAGTTCCTTCCTACACCAATTCCACACTGTATCTCTAAAGTAAACTAAACTAATTTCCTTGCCTCTGTTATGTTCTTGATGTGGTGATCTTATTTCTTCCGTAACCTTGAGGCGTTTTTCGATCTACTAAGTGGGATTGTTGGGGACAGCATTAATATTCAACGCCAGCTCGGACTGTGCCAGCAGCTCAATAATAATATTAACTTATGCAAGGTCAAGATGCAACAGACTTGAGGGCCTAAATTTCTTTATTCTGACTAACTCATGCAAAGTAGCAAATAAAATAAATGCATACAGGACAGCAATTTGTTTAGAGCTTAGAGCGGAAACAGGCCCTTTCGGCCCACTGGGTCCGCGCCGACCAGCGATCCCCGCACATTAACACTATCCTATATCCACTAGGGACAATTTGTACATTGACCAAGCCAATTAACCTACACACCTGTACGTCTTTGGAGTGTGGGAGGAAACCGAAGTTCTCGGAGAAAACCCACGCAGGTCACGGGGAGAACGTACAGACTCCGTACAGACAAGCGCGTGTAGTCAGGATGGAACCCAGGTCTCCGGCGCTGAGTTTGCTGTAAGGCAGCAACTCTACCGCTGCGCCACAGATATTTTGTTGATAAAGAAGGCACGGTTTGGGCGGCACGGTGGCGCTACGGTAGAGTTGCTGCCTTACAGCACCAGAGACCCAGGTTCGATCCAGATTACGGATGCGGTCTTTTCAGAGTTTGTACGTTCTCCCCGTGACCCGCGTGGGTTTTTCTCCGAGATCTTCATTTTCCTCCCACACTCCAAAGACGTGCAGGTTTGCCATTTAATTGGCTTGGTATAATTGTAAAAATTGTCCTTTGTGTGTGGAAGGTTGTGTTAATGTGCGGGGATCGCTGGTCGGCGCAGACCCGGTGGGCCAAGGAGGCTGTTTCTGCGCTGTATCTCTAAACTAAATGAAACTAAACGCAATGTTTCCCTCCATAAAGCTGCTTTAGCTTTTAGCAGTGAAACACATAGGAGCAGAATTAGGCTATTCGGCCCATCAAGTCTACTCTGCCATTCAATCATGGCTGATCTATCTCTCCCTCTAAACCCCATTCTCCTGCCTTCTCCCATTACCCCTTGACACCTGTACTAATCAAGAATCTATCTATCTCTAACCATGGACATGGCCTCGACAGCCTTCTGTGGTGATGAATTCAACAGATACACCACCCTCTGACTGAAGGAATTCCTCCTCATCTCCTTGCTAAAGGAACATCCTTTAATTCTGAGGCTATGGCTTCTGATCCTAGATTCTCCCACTAGTGAAAACATCTTCTCCTTCCCCCTGAACACCATGTTGAGACAGCGACTATTGTAACGTTTCGGAAGCATTTGGACAGGCACATAGATAGGACAGGTTTAGAGGGATACGTGCCAAACGCAGGCAGGTGGGACTAGCGTAGCTAAGGCATGTTGGTTGGCGTGAGCAAGTTGTGACTCTATAACTCTAAGGCACAATGTTTCCCGTCATAAAGCAGTTTAAACTAATGGGCAAAGCACAAGGTGCTGGAGGAACTCAGTAGGTCAGGCAGCATCTGTGGAAGAAAGAAATTGAGTATAGAAGTTGGGAGTTCATGTTGCAGTTGTATAAGATATTGGTGAGGCCGCATTTTAAGTATTGTGTTCAGTTCTGGGCACCGTGTCATCGGAAAGATGTTGTCAAGCTGGAAAAGGTACAGAGGAGATTTACGAGGATGCTGCCAGGACTCGAGGGTGTGAGCTATCGGGAGAGGTTGAGTCGGCTGGGACTCTATTCCTTGGAGTGCAGGAGGATGAGGGATGATCTTATAGTGGTATACAAAATCATGAGAGGAATAGATCGGGTAGATGCACAGAGTCTCTTGCCCTGAGTAGGTGAATCGAGAAGGTAGTTGAGGCTGGGACTATCCCAACATTTAAGAAACAGTTAGACGGGTACATGGATAGGATATTTTTGAATGGATATGGACCAAATGCAGGCAGGTGGGACTAGTGTAGCTGGGACATGTTGGCCGGTGTGGGCACGTTGGGCCCGATGCTGAGGCTCTATAAGGCGCTGGTCAGACCGCATTTGGAGTATTGTGTGCAGTTTTGGGCCCCATATCTGAGGAAGGATGTGCTGGCTCTCGAGTGGGTTCAGAGGAGGTTTACAAGAATGATCCCAGGAATAAGTGGGTTAACCTATGATAAGCGCTTGACGGCACTGGGCCTGTACTTGCTGGAGTTTAGAGGGATTAGGAGGGAGCTCATTGAAGCTTACCGAATAGTGAAAGGCCTGGATAGAGTGGATGATGAGAGGATGTTTCCACTAGTGGAAGACTCCAGGACTAGAGGTCATAGCCTCAGAGTTAAATAGACATACATTTAGAATGGAGATGAGGAGGAATTTCTAAAGTCAGAGGGTGGTGAATCTGTGGAATTCATTGGAGCCAAGTCAATGGATATATTTATGGCAGAAATAGATAGATTCTTGATTAATACAGGTGTCAGAGGTTGTGGGGAGAAGGCAGGAGAATGAGGTGAGGAAGGAGAGATAGATCAGCCATGATTGAATGGGGAAGTAGACTTGATGGGCAGAATGGCCTAATTCTACTCCTATCACTTATCACCTGTGTTTACTCTCCTATACAAATTTACAGTGAATTTGTGGAATTCTCTGCCACAGAAGGCAGCAGAGGCCAATTCACTGGATGAAGTTAAAAGAGAGTTAGATAGGGGCTTGGGGAATGCGGAATCAAGGGATATAGGGAGAAGGCAAGCACGGGTTACTGATTGTGGATGATCAGCCATGATCACAATGAATGGCTATACTGTCTCAGAAGGCCAAATGGCCTCTTCCTGCACCTATTTTCTTGGTTTCTATGGTTACTCAGTGTAGCACTGACTTACCTTGGAGACCCCAGTATTGGTCACCACAGATTGATTGCAACTAATGCAGTTCATACAACTATCCTGATTAATTTTACTGACTGGATGCCTCGTTGTCACCTTCCCCTCATCGAACAATGAACCATTCTACATTTCCATATAATAACTATATAACCATATAACCATTACAGCACGGAAACAGGCCATCTCGGCCCTTCAAGTCTGTGCCGAACACTTTTTTAATTTTTTTTTAAAACAAATGTCCCCTTCTTTCTTCTTCCTTCCCCCTAGTCCCATCTACCTGCACTCAGACCATAACCCTCCATTCCTTTCCCGTCCATATACCCATCCAATCTCTTTTTATAGGATAAAATCGAACCTGTCTCCACCACTTCCACTGGAAGCTCATTCCACACAGCTACCACTCTCTGAGTAAAGAAGTTCCCCCTAATGTTACCCCTAAACTTCTGTCCCTTAATTCTCAAGTCATGTCCCCTTGTTTGAATCTTCCCTACTCTCAATGGGAAAAGCTTATCCACGTCAACTCTGTCTAACCCGCTCATCATTTTAAAGACTTCTATCAAGTCCCCCCTTAACCATCTGCGCTCCAAAGAATAAAGACCTAACTTGTTCAACCTTTGTCTGTAACTTAGTTGCTGAAACCCAGGCAACATTCTAGTAAATCTCCTCTGTACTCTCTCTATTTTGTTCACATCCTTCCTATAATTAGGCGACCAAAATTGTACTCCATACTCCAGAATTGGCCTCACCAATGCCTTGTACAATTTTAACATTACATCCCAACTTCTATATTCAATGCTCTGATTTATAAAGGCCAGCACACCAAAAGATTTCTTTACCACCCTATCTACATGAGATTCCACCTTCAGGGAACTATGCACAGTTTTTCCTAGATCCCTCTGTTCAACTGCATTCCTCAATTCGCTACCATTTACCATGTACGTCCTATTCTGATTTGTCCTGCCGAGATGTAGCACCTCACATTTATCAGCATTAAACTCCATCTGCCATCTTTCAGCCCACTCTTCCAAATGGCCTAAATCTCTCTGTAGACTTTAAAAATCTACTTCATTGTCCACATCACCACCAACAGGCACTCCACTAGTCACCGGCCTCCAACCTGACAAACAGCCATCCACCATTACTCTCTGGCATCTCCCATTCAGCCACTGTTGAATCCATCTTGCGACTCCACCATTAATACCCAACAATTGAATCTTCTTAACCAACTTTCCATGAGGAACCTTGTCAAAGGCCTTACTGAAGTCCGTATAGACAACATCCACTGCTTTACCCTCATTAATTTCCCTAGTAACCTCTTCAAATTCAAGAAGATTAGTCAAACATGACCTTCCAGGCACAATTCCATGTTGACTGTTCCTAATCAGACCCTGCTTATCCAGATGCTTATATATATTATCTGTAAGTATCCTTTCCATTAATTTGCCCACCACTGACGTCAAACTAACAGGTCTATAATTGCTAGGTTTACTCTTAGAACCCTTTTTAAACAACGGAACAACATGCGCAGTACGCCAATCCTCTGGCACTATTCCCGTTTCTAATGACATTTGAAATATTTCTGTCATAGCCCCTGCTATTTCTACACTAACTTCCTTCAATGTCCTAGGGAATACCCTGTCAGGACCTGGAGACTTATCCGTTTTCATATTATTCAAAAGTGTCCGCACCTCCTCTTCTTTGAATCTCATAGTTTCCATTGCTACTCTGCTTGTTTCCCTTACCTCACATAATTCCATATCCTTCTCCTTGGTGAATACCGAAGAAAAGAAATTGTTTAATATCTCCCCCATCTCTTTTGGCTCTGCAGATAGCTGTCCACTCTGACTCTCTAATGGACCAATTTTATTCCTTGTTATCCTTTTGCTATTAATATAGCTGTAGAAACCCTTTGGGTTTACTTTCACCTTACTTGCCAAAGCAACCTCATATCTTTTAGCTTTTCTAATTTCTTTCTTAATATTCTTTTACATTCTTTATACTCCTCAAGCACCTCATATACTCCATGCTGCCTATAATTATTGTAGATCTCTCTCTTTTTCCGAACCGTGTCCAATTTCCCTTGAAAACCATGGCTCTTTCCAATTTTTACTATTTCCTTTCAACCGAACAGGGACATAAAGATTCTGTACTCTTAAAATTTCACCTTTAAATGTCCTCCATTTCTCTTCTACATCCTTCCCATAAAACAACATGTCCCAATTCACTCCTTTTAAATCCTTTCGCATCTCCTCAAAGTTAGCCTTTCTCCAATCAAAAATCTCAACCCTAGGTCCTCTCCATAATTATTTTGAAACTAATGGTATTGTGATCACTGGACCCGAAGTGCTCCCCAACGCATACCTCCGCCACCTGCCCTGTCTCATTTACTAACAGGAGGTCCAGCACTGCCCCTTCTCTAGTAGGTACCTCTATGTATTGCTGCAAAAAACTATCCTGCACACATTTTACAAACTCCAAACCATCCAGCCCTTTTACAGAATGTGTTTCCCAGTCTATGTGTGGAAAATTGAAATCTCCCACAATCACTACCTTGTGCTTACTACTAATATCTGCTATCTCCTTACATATTTGCTCTTCCAATTCTCGCTCCCCATTTGGCGGTCTATAATACACCCCTATAAGTGTTGCTACACCTTTCCCATTTCTCAGTTCCACCCAAATAGCCTCCCTAGACGAGCCCTCTAATCTATCCTGCCAAAGCACTGCTGTAATATCTTCCTTGACAAGCAATGCAACACCCCCAACTCTTGCCCCTCCAATTCTATCACCCCTGAAGCAACGAAATCCTGGAATATTTATTTGCCAATCACAGCCCTCCTGCAACCATGTTTCACTGATCGCCACAACATCATACTTCCAGGTGTCAATCCAGGCTCTAAAGCTCATCCACCTTTCTTACAATGCTCCTAGCATTAAAATATACACATTTAAGAAACCCACCACCACTTATTCTCTGTTTATTATCTTTTTCTTCTTTCTCCCCTACATTTTGGGTCCGAGTGCTTCCCTTCTCTGCCTCCTGCCTCCCACATTTTCTACCATCTTTCTCTATTTGTGTCCCTCCTTGATCATCGTCTGATTTGATCTGTGGTTTTCACATCTTACACCCCTTGTGTGAAAAAGTTACCCCCTCAGATTCCTATTAAATCTTTTCCACTTCACCTTAAAACCTATGTGCTCTGGTCCTCGATTCACCCACACTGGTAAAGAGACTCTGTGCATCTACCCGATCTATTCCACTCACGATTTATACACCTCTATAAGATCACCCCTCATCCTCCTGCGCTCCAAGGAATAGAGTCTCAGGCTACTCAACCTTTCCCTGTAGCTCAGGCTCTCGAGTCTTGGTAAACATCCTAGTAAATCTTCTCTGTACCCTTTCCAGCTTGACAACATCTTTCCTATAAGACGGTGCCCAGAACTGAACACAATACTCCAAATGTAGCCTCACCAACGTCTTATACATCTGCAACATGACCTCCCAACTTCTATACTCAATACTCTGGCTGATGAAGGCCAATGTGCCAAAAGCCTTTGTCACTACTCGATCTGGGTGTCTCCTGTTTCTAGAACATATGAACTTTTATCTTGCACTAAATGTTTTTCCTTTTAGCACGTATCCGTACACTGTGGACGGCTCAATTGTAATCATGTATTGTCTTTCGGCTTACAGGTTAGCACGCAACAAAGTGTGTGGATGAGAGGGGATCTTATAGAAACATATACAATTATTAATGGATTAGACAGGCTAGATGCAGGAAAACATGTTCCCGATGTTGGAGGAGCCCAGAACCAGGGGTCACAGTTTAAGAATAAGGGGTAGGCCATTTAGGAATGAGGAAAAACGTTTTTCACCCAGTGAGTTATGACTCTGTGGAATTCTCTGCCACAGACGGCAGTGGCGGCCAATTCACTGGATGTTTTCAAGAGAGAGTTCAGGGCCTGTCCCACTTAGGCGATTTTTCAGGGGACTGCCGGCGACTGTCAAGTTCGCAGCACTCGCCTGAAAAAACAGGAACTGGAATGGGGACTGCCGGAGTGGAACACGCACGCACACACGCACACACACACACACACACACACACACACACGCACACACGCACACACGCACACACGCACACACAGACGCAGACACAGACACAGACACAGACACAGACACAGACACACACACATACACATCGCAAAGGCGGGGGCCAGGGAAACCGGGGGAGCACTCTCTGAAATTCACACGGTGCAAAGCCAAAGTGATACAGACACACACCGCGATGAACAGGAAGCTTAAGACGGCTATCTCAGTGTACGGTAAGTCCTTTAAAAGAGGGGGGAGAGGGGGGAAAGGGGGAGAAGGAGTGGAGACACTTTTAAGAAGCCAGACAACTTTTAATAAGCCAGAGATTCACAGCTGTGAAGTTCGCCGGACATTTAACATTACCGGTCGACTATAATTGGTTTTTTTTTCCAATGAGCCAATGAAAATGCCCAGTCAGCAAAGGCGATTAACTAAAACTACCTACGACTACCTCGACTACCCATAACTACATGGCGACCCCACTACAACTGCACCTACAACTACAGGATTATCGATTATCTCCATGGCGACCAATTTTTGGTCGTAGAAAATGTTTCAACGTGGATAAATTTGCGGCGACCATACTGAGGCCGCGACTAGTTCCCAGAATGTGGGAACTCCTCGCGACCATGAAGGAGACTCACCAGAGACCACCAGCGAACATGTGGCTATCATGAGGCGAGCGCAGAGTCTCCTGCACTCGCCTAAAAAGTCGCTTAAGTGGGACAGGCCCTATAGATATCGCTAATGCACGCTGCGATGGCTCGATTGTAATCGTGTATTGTCTTTCCACTGACTGGTTAGCACGAAACAAAAACTTTTCACCGTACCTCGGTACATTTAACAATGAACTAACCCAAACACTTAACTGGGTGTGTTTCAGATCGTCTGCACGGGACCCCCCATGCTACTGGAAGGGGTCAAATGCATCGGCTCCGAACCAGAGTACGACTCCGAGCAAAGTGACTGGCAGGGCTTCGATTAGACGCCACCAGACATCTACATTGCCTTCAGCCTCAGTGGCCACCTCCCAATGTCACATTCGCTAAGCTGTGAAATCCTCAACTGCCAAACTGGTACTCTCTCTCTCTCTCTCTCTCTCCCTCTCCCTCTCCCTCTCTCTCCCATTCCCTCTCCCTCTCTCTCTCTCTGTCCCTCTCCCTCTCCCTCTCCCTCTCCCTCTCCCTCTCTCTCTCCCTCTCCCTCTCCCTCTTTATCCCCCCATCTCTCCCTCCATAACATATTTTTCATTCCCTCCATCAAATTTTTTTATCTTTCTTTCTCCATCTTTTTCTTCCCTCTTTCCAGTTCCCCATTCTATCCCTTTTTCTCTCACTCTTTCCTTCATTCCTCCTTCTTCTTTTTCTCTTTCTCACTCTCACTCTCTCTCTCTCTCTCTCTCCCTCTCTTTCTCTCTAATGTTCTTGCCTTTCTCTCATTCACTATTTCTTTCACTCTCTCTTTCCTCTCATTATTTTTTCCCTTTTTCTTTTCACACTTTCTGGTCTTTCACTATTTCTTTTCTCTCTTTTTTTTTCCTCTCTGTAGTTCTTTCTCTCTTTCTCTATTTCATTCACTCTTCCTGTTCTTTATTTTCACTTGTTTTCTCTCTCTATTTCTGTCACTATTCCTTTCTCTCTTTTTCTTAATTTCTATCACTCTTTTTTCATTCTTTCTGTCTATTTCTGTCTCTCTTTTCACTATCGATTTCTCTCAGTTTTTACACTGTTTCTTTTTTTTTTACTCTTTCTCTATTTTCACATATTTTCTCTTTCACCCTCTTTTTTGATTTCTATCACCTTTTTTTACTCTTTGTGTTCTTTTTATTTTCGCTCTCACTTTTAATTCTGTTCCCTTTCTATTTCTTCCTCTCTTTATATTTCTTTTTCTCTTTATTATTTTTACTCTTTCTGTTCTTTCTCTATTTTCACTTGATTTATTTTTCTTTCTCTCTCTCTCTCTCTCTCTCTCTTTCTCTCTCTCTCTTTCTCTTTTTCTCTCTTTCTCTTTTCTCTCTCTCTTTCTCTTTTTCTCTCTTTCTCTCTCTCTTTTTCTCTCTTTCTCTCACTCTCTTTCTCTCACTCTCTTTCTCTCTCTCTCTCTCTCTCTCTCTCTCTCTCTTTCTCTCTCTTTCTCTCTCTCTCTCTCTCTCTCTTTCTCTCTCTCTCTCTCTCTCTTTCTCTCTCTCTCTTTCTTTCTCTCTCTCTCTCTCTTTCTCTCTCTTTCTTTCTCTCTCTTTCTCTCTCTCTCTCCTCTCTCCCCCATATATATATTTTGTAATTTGATATTCTGCTTGTAATGTAATTTCCCCCTTGAGCATTCAATATATGTGAATGCAAATGCAATTAAGTGTTGCCTATGAGAAGTATAGTGGGAGCATAATGTCGGATGCACTGGGGATTATATGCATTGATTGTTCAGTGAAGTACAATGCAGAATGTGTTTATTTTGTGAATTAAATGAAATACATTGTTAATTGCTGTGTACTTTCTTCAGTACCTATTAACAAAGGGAAAAACAGATGTTGACCTGGTTTTGTCATCACCACTCTAGTAACCAAGTCCGATGATTGGTTCAATGGTACTTTGGCGGCACGGTGGTGCAGCGGTGGAGTAGAAGCCTTGCAGCACCAAAGACCCGTGTGCTGTCTGTGCGGAGTTTGCACGTTCTCCCTGTGACCTGCGTGGGTTTTCACCGGGTTATAGACAATAGACAATCAGTGCAGGAGTAGGCCATTCAGCCCTTCGAGCCAGCACCGCCATTCAATGTAATCATGGCTGATCATCCCCAATCAGTACCCCATTCCTGCCTTCTCCCCATATCCCCTGACTCTGCTATCTTTAAGAGCCCTATCTAGCTCTTCGGTTTCCTCCCACACTCCAATGACGTACAGGTTTGTAGGTTATTTGGTTATGGTAAAATTGTAAATTGTCCCGAGTGTGTGTAGGATGGACAATGGAGGACCCGGCGTGGGGGGGACTGCCCTGAAGAGGGGGAAGGAGACAAAGAGGGACTTGGTGCGGGAGTACTTTGTAACTTTGTAAGCGCCCTTTATGGACAACTATTTGCATACCTTTTCGTACACAAGCAAAGAATTTCACTGACATGTCACATATGACAATAAAGTATTCAATTCAATTTGGATAGTGTTAGTGCGTGTTAGTGATTATTGGTCGGTGGGTAGAAGAGCCTGTTTTCCGCACTGTATCTAAACTAATCACTGTCACTAAACTAAACTATTGCCACATGTAGTGAGGACCATGCAGTTTGTTAAAAATAGTACTATACCTACACAAAATCATACCTCAGCACTATGAACCAATCTGAAGTATCAGTCTGAAGAAGGGCAGCCACTGTGGCATGGCGGTAGAGTTGCTGCCTTACAGCAAATGCAGCGCCGGAGATCCGGGTTCGATCCCGACTACGGGTGCTGTCTGCACGGAGTTTGTACGTTTTCCCCGTGACCACGTGGGTTTTCTCCGAGCTCTGCAGTTTCCTCCCACACTCTAAAGACATACAGGTTTGTAGGTTAATGGCTCGGTGTAAATGTAAATTGTCCCTAGTGTGTGTAGGATAGTGTTAATGTGTGGGGATCGCTGGTCGGTGCGGACTCGGTGGGCCGAAGGGCCTGTTTCCGCGCTGTATCTCTAAACTAAACCCAGAACGTCACCTAATCCTTTTCCCCAGCGATGCTGCCTGACCAACTGAATTACTCCAGTCTCAACCTTCGGTATAAATCAGCATCTGCAGTTCCTTCCTGCACATTTATAAGTACAAGTGTACTTTAATCTCAAAAGGGTGCAGAGAAGATTTATGAGGTTGTTGGCAGGACTTGAGAGACTGAGCTATAGGGAGAGGTTGAGCAAATTGGGACTCTAATCCTTAAAGTAGCAATGTTACAAAATTTTGAGATTTTAAAATTCAAGTCTGTAATTTATCCCCTCAGATAAAGCATAAAAAGAAGTTTAATTTGACACCTAATTCACTTTCATATCTTCAGTATTAAAAAAGTTATGGCCATTTTCATACTCGGAAATTAGCATTTTGTTCCCTATTGCTTTTCCATTGACTTAACACAAAAGCTGTGATCGAGGACAGTCAAAAGCCCATAACGTTCTTAAAAATTAAGAGAACTGAAAGAAATTTTCAGTTATTATAGATTGAAGCATTCTGAAACAAATATGAAACAATCTTACTCAGATGACATGAAATTAAAGCATATAATTAGTTAGTTAATTGTAGCTAATTACAAAATTCAATTACTAGATCTAAACATCTATCAATTTCTTAAGAATAGATTAACATTTTTAAATAGCCTAAGTGTCCAAATAACATTCACACAAGAATTCACAATATAACATAATTTTTTTATCTCATTGTCATGGATATATAGGCCAAATGGAAGGAATTTAATGTTTAATACCTGTAAATTAATGGGCATTTAAATCATCTTGCGAGTGGGTTTTTCTGGAACGCGATCATTTGGAACGTTGATTTGCGGTGAATTTAACCCCGTATCGGCATGAAAATTACTGCCGTTAGTTCGGGGAAAAGAATCTCCGTTTCGCATTTAAAAATTTAGGGACTTCCGGTGGCTACATGGAGCACTGAAGGCGCTGCATTGAGCTCCTCTCCCGCAAAAAAACGCTAAAAAGCCTTTTTTTAAGTCAGTACCGATTTTTAAAAACTCACCGGAGCTGCTCGGCGTCGCGTAAGGGTGACGTCATCAGAAGGCGACGCGAAAATCGGGAATTTAACGGTAAAAATCGGGAGTTTTAAATGAGCAGAGAAAAAAGCTCACGAGCACCCAAAAAAAGCACCATAAGTCTCCAGCTCGAGAAAGTCTTTGATACTCTGCAAACGACAGAAGAAGGCTCAGAAGAAGAAGAATCTTACAGCCAAGGATCTCTGCTTGAAATGGCTACAAAAGGAGACAAGAAGGAGAAGGAGGTAAAGCAAATGCTTTTAGATATGACTGCTACAATCAATACTACACTGGAAAAGATGCAGAGTATGGAGTCTAATATGGAGAGTAATAAGCAGAGTATGGAGACTAATATGGAGAGAATTTCTCAAAAAATTGATAATGCTTGCGGTGAGTTAAAGGAGCTGAAGAAACAATATAAGGAGTTTGATAAAAAAATTAAAGTCAGAGTGTGCTAGAATCGAAAATGACTATAATAAAAAAATTTACTGATGTAAAGGATAATATGGGAAAGCTGGATGAGCTAATGGAAGAGATGGAGAATGAGATAAAAGAGATGGCCACGGAAATAACCGTTGCAGAAGGAGGAGCAGCGTCCGGGTGGTGAGTAGATAAACGGCGCGGGGCTTTGCTTTCCAGACGCCCAGGGACCGTTGCAGGAGGAGGAACCAAAACTGCAACGTTCCATTCAAGTTTCCTATAAGTGAGGAAGCCGCTGATTGGTGGAAGAGGACAAAGAGAAAGCAGCTGATTGGGAGTCAGATCCCTGCTGATTTCCTCCACCAGTTTTGTATTGTATCCAGGGTAAGGCTTTGTATTGTATCCAGGGTAAGGCTTTGTATTGTATCCAGGGTAAGGCTTTGTATTGTATCCAGGGTAAGGCTTTGTATTGTATCCAGGGTAAGGCTTTGTATTGTATCCAGGGTAAGGCTTTGTATTGTATCCAGGGTAAGGCTTTGTATTGTATCCAGGGTAAGGCTTTGTATTGTCTCCAGGGTAAGGCTTTGTATTGTCTCCAGGGTAAGGCTTTGTATTGTCTCCAGGGTAAGGCTTTGTATTGTCTCCAGGGTAAGGCTTTGTATTGTCTCCAGGGTAAGGCTTTGTATTGTCTCCAGGGTAAGGCTTTGTATTGTCTCCAGGGTAAGGCTTTGTATTGTCTCCAGGGTAAGGCTTTGTATTGTCTCCAGGGTAAGGCTTTGTATTGTATCCAGGGTAAGGCTTTGTATTGTCTCCAGGGTAAGGCTTTGTATTGTACCCAGGGTAAGGGGGGAGAATGAGGGCCAGGGCAGTTTACTGTTCTGGATGTCAGATGTGGGAGGTCATGGAGTCCGATACCCCTCCAGACGTTCACATCTGTGTCAGGTGCGTAGAGATGGGGTCAGAGTGCAGCGAGGTAATCAGGCGCTGTTAGGCAGCAATCAGAGTGCAGCGAGGTAATCAGAGTGTAGCGAGGTAATCAGAGTGCAGCGAGTAATCAGTGGCAGTTGGAACGGAAGGGACGTCACGACCGCGGTGCCACAGGTGCCACAGGTGCCACAGGTGCCACAGGTGCCACAGGTGCGGCCCAGGGTTGTCGCCGAGGGAGGAAGGACGGAGCCGCGGCTCGAGAGGCTAACAGGGGCTAAGAGGTAGGCCACGCACTGCAAGGGAGCAGTGGACCAGACAGAAAGAGCGGACGGAATTACCACTAGACAGCCAAACCAGTAGGTAATTTACGGCTGGGGTAAGTACTTTCCCATTTATAGGAGGTA
Organism: Malacoraja senta; assembly: GCA_038087875.1. Lineage (NCBI taxonomy): Eukaryota > Metazoa > Chordata > Chondrichthyes > Rajiformes > Rajidae > Malacoraja > Malacoraja senta. The sequence continues at coordinate 393,096,289 of CM075977.1, forward strand.
GGATTATATAATAAGGGGTGTTTTAATACAGTAATCCGGGTAGGGGATTCTTAAAAAAAAAAAATTCTTAATAGGACCAGTTAATTACTTATATAAGATGGGCGGCCAGGAGATGTGCCAATACTGTGAGATGTGGGAATTTGTCGACACCATTGATGTAGATGGTGTGGATGATCCCTACAGCTGCAGTAAGTGTTTGAGGCTAGCGGAACTCGAGCTCCGCATTGAGGAGCTGGAGACCCAACTTCATACGCTGCGGTGCATCAGGGAGGGGGAGTATTACCTGGATGTTTTGTGCCAGGGGATGGTCACACCGACCAGTTTAACTAATTCAGTAGTTAGTGAGCAGGGAAAGGAAGGTGTGGCCATAAGCGAGGCAGGTAGGGGGAACCAGGAGGAGATGCGGCAGGAGCCACAGCCCTTGTCCCTGACGAGCATGACCGAGGCTCTTACTCAATGTGAGGACGGGATCAGGGGCTGTGGGAGGGATGAGCAACCTGGCTGCAGCACCGTGGATCAGGGGGCCATTCAAGAGGGGGGAGTTAGAAGAAATGCCGTGGTGATAGGGGATAGTATTATTCGGGGGGTAGATAAGGTTCTCTGCGGCCAGCAGAACATGTCCCGAAGGCTGTGTTGCCTACCCGGTGCTAGGGTTAAGGATATCTCTGCGATGCTGGAGAGAAATTTGCAGAGTGAGGGGGAGGATCCAGTGGTCGTGGTCCATGTGGGGACCAATGACATAGGAAGGACGAGGAAGGAGGATCTGCTGAACGAGTTTGAGCAGTTAGGGAATAAATTAAAAAGCAGAACCTCGAGGGTACTGATCTCCGGATTGCTACCTGAGCCACGGGCCAAATCGGCGAGGGTACGAAAAATTAAAAAGCTGAATGCGTGGCTCAAAGACTGGTGTGGGAAAAATGGGTTTGGTTTCTTGGGCCACTGGCACCAGTACTGGGACAGGGGGGATCTGTTCTGTAAGGACAGACTTCACCTGAACGGTGCTGGGACTGGGGTCCTGGCAAATCATATAACTAGGGCAGTAGAGAGGTCTTTAAACTAAGTAGCGGGGGGGGAGGTATCAAGGGGGGTAATAACGGCAGGGGTAGAGGAAATAGAGCAGGGTATCAGTGGGGAAACGGAAAATCAAAATGTGACAGGAGGATCCAGAATGTGTGAAGATAAAGCTCTAGATGTAAAAGGGGCAAAAACAGAAAGGAAGGGTAGTAAAAATCATCTGAAAGTGCTGTATCTAAATGCACGGAGTATTCGAAATAAGATAAATGAATTAACGGTGCAATTAAGTACATATAGTTATGATATCGTGGCCATTACGGAGACATGGCTGCAAGGGGATCAGGATTGGGAGTTAAATATAGAGGGGTACTCGACAATTAGAAAAGATAGACAGGAAAGAAAGGGAGGAGGGGTGGCCCTTTTAATAAGGGAGGGAATAACGGCAATAGAGAGGAAGGATATTGCGTTGAAGGATCAGGATAGTGAAACAGCTTGGGTACAGATAGAGAATAACAAGGGGAAAAAAACACTAGTGGGTGTAATTTATAGACCTCCAAATAGCTGTGACGCTGTTAGTCAGAACATAAATCTGCAAATAGTTGACGCATGTAAAAAGGGAACTGCTGTAATCATGGGGGACTTCAATTTTCATATTAATTGGGCAAACCAAACTGGGCAGGGTAGACTAGAGGAAGAGTTTATAGAATGTATTAGAGACGGGTTCCTAGAACAGTATGTCACAGAACCGACAAGGAGGGAGGCAATCTTGGATCTGGTCCTGTGTAATGAAGCAGGATTAATTAAAAATGTCATAGTTAGGGACTCGTTGGGAACAAGTGACCACAATATGGTCGAATTCCATATTCAAATAGAAGGGGAGCAGGTTGAAACTCAGGCTAGGGTACTTAGTCTAAATAAAGGGGATTATGAAGGTATGAGGACTGAGCTGATCAAAGTTGACTGGGATAGCAGACTCAAGAATAAGCAGTGGTGTACGTTTAAGGATAGCAGACTCAAGAATAAGACATGAGCAGTGGTGTACGTTTAAGGATCTACTGTATAACCTTCAAGAAAAATTTATTCCTATGAAGAAAAAAAGGGGTAAGGGAAAGAACAGTCAGCCATGGCTCAGTAAAACTATAAAGGATAGTATTCGGTTGAAGGCAAGGGCATATAAGGTAGCTAGAGATAGTGGGAGGGTAGAGGATTGGGAAGCATTTAAAGGTCAGCAAAAAATGACTAAGAGATTAATTAAGACGGGGAAAATAGACTATGAAAGGAATTTAGCGAACAACATAAAAACTAATAGTAAGAGTTTTTATAGCTATATAAAAAGAAAAAGGGTGGCTAAGGTGAACGTTGGTCCATTGGAGGGTGAGACTGGAGAGTTGTTGGTGGGGAACATGGAAATGGCAAAGGCATTAAACGAGTATTTTGTATCAGTCTTCACCATAGAAGACACAAAAAATATTCCAACGCTGGATAAACAGGGGGCGGTAGGAATGGAGGAGCTAAATACTATTAACATCACCAAGGAGGTGGTATTAGGGAAATTAATGAGACTGAAGGAGGATAAATCCCCTGGGCCTGATGGATTACATCCAAGGGTCTTGAGGGAGATAGCGGTGGGGATTGTGGATGCATTGGTGATAATTTTCCAAAACTCCCTGGAGGCAGGAACGGTCCCAGTGGATTGGAAAATGGCCAATGTAACACCTATATTTAAAAAAAGGAAGTAAACAGAAGGCGGGTAACTATAGACCGGTTAGTCTAACATCGGTGGTGGGTAAAATGTTAGAGACAATTATTAAAGAAACACTAACGGGGCACTTGGATAAACATGACTTCATCGGACAGAACCAGCATGGTTTTGTGAAGGGGAAGTCCTGTTTAACGAATCTGCTCGAATTCTTTGAGGAAGTAACAACCCGGGTGGATAAAGGGGAACCGGTGGATGTGGTATACTTGGACTTCCAAAAGGCTTTTGACAAGGTGCCACATAAGAGACTATTGCTAAAAATAAAAAATTATGGGATTGGGGGTAATATATTAGCATGGGTAGAGGATTGGCTAACAAATAGGAAGCAGAGAGTGGGGATAAATGGTTCATACTCGGGATGGCAACCGGTAACTAGCGGGGTTCCGCAAGGGTCGGTGCTGGGACCCCAGTTGTTCACAATTTATATAAATGATTTGGAGGAGGGAACCAAGTGTAATATATCAAAATTTGCAGACGATACAAAAATGGGAGGAAAAGTAGGGGATGAGGAGGATAGGAAGAGTCTGCAAAAGGATATAGATAAGCTAGGTGAGTGGGCAACAACTTGGCAGATGAAATTTAATACTAATAAATGTGAAGTCATTCACTTTGGGAAAAAAAATGATAGGGCAAGTTATTTTCTAAATGAGGTGGAGCTGCGTTGTAATGCAACGCAAAGGGATCTAGGGGTAGTAGTACATGAATCACTAAAAGTTAGTATGCAGGTGCAGCAAGCTATCAGGAAGGCCAATGGAGTTTTGGCCTTTATTGCTAGGGGGATTGAGTATAAAAACACGGAGGTCTTGCTGCAGCTGTACACAGTATTAGTGAGACCACATTTGGAATACTGTGTACAGTTCTGGGGTCCATACTTGAGAAAGGATGTACTGGCCCTGGAGGCAGTGCAGCGAAGGTTTACAAGATTAATTCCTGCAATGAGGGGATTGACATATGAGGAAAGGTTAAGTAGGCTGGAACTCTACTCTTTGGAGTTTAGAAGAATGAGAGGCGATCTCATTGAAACATATAAGATCGTGAGGGGCCTTGATCGGGTGGATGCACCGAGGATGTTCCCAATGATCGGGGAAACTAGAACTAGGGGACATAGTTGTAGAATAAGAGGGGGCTCTTTTAAAACTGAGATGAGGAAGAACTTCTTCACCCAGAGGGTGGTTAATTTATGGAATTCACTGCCCCAGGGAGCAGTGGAAGCAGAAACATTAAATATATTTAAGTCTAAAATAGATGTTTTTTTAGCTGCCAAGGGGATAAGGGGCTACGGGGAGAGGGCAGGGATATGGACCTAGGTATGGTTAGTATAGTAAGACCTGAGTGATCTCCTGGACAAGTGTCGATCGCCTGGATTGGGGTCGGAGAGGAATTTCCCGGATTTTTTTCCCGAATTGGACCTGGGTTTTTATCCGTTTTTTTGCCTCCCCCAGGAGATCACGCGGTTCTTGGGGTGGAGAGGGGTGATAGCGATATAAAGGGGAGGGTAGTGTCTTGTGTTCTGTGTCTTGTGTCTACTGTTTGTGGGTAAGGGTGTCCGTTTAGTGTTCAGCCATGAGCGAATGGCGGTGCGGGCTCGATGGGCCTGGTGGTCTACTCTCGCACCTACTTTCTATGTTTCTATGTTTCCTAAGGGACCGTGTTAGGAACCTGGAGCAGCAGCTCGATGACCTCTGTCTGATCAGGGAGAGTGAGGAGGTCATAGAAAAGAGTTATAGGGAGGTGGCCACTCCAAGACCACGGGAGGCAGACAAGTGGGTCACGGTTAGGAAGGACAAGGGGCAGAGGCAGGGACTAGTGAGTACCCCAGTGGCTGTACACCTTGAAAATAAGTACTCCTGTTTGAGTACTGATGAGGGGGACAGCCTTCCTGCGGGTAGCAACAGCGGCCGGGCCTCCGGCACGGAGACCAGCCCTATTGCTCAGAAGGGTAGGGAAAAGAAGAGGAGGGCAATAGTAATAGGGGACTCTATGGTTAGGGGGTCGGATAGGCGATTCTGTGGACGCAGTCAGGAGACCCGGATGGTAGTTTGCCTCCCTGGTGCCAGGGTCAGGGATGTGTCTGAACGCGTCCAAGATATCCTGAAATCGGAGGGAGAGGAGCCTGAGGTTGTGGTACACATAGGTACCAATGACATAGGTAGAAAAAGAGAAGAGGTCTTGAAAGGAGAATTTAGGGAGTTGGGAGGAGAGTTAAGAGAAGGACTACAAAGGTAACAATCTCAGGATTACTACCTGTGCCACGCGACGGTGAGAGTAGGAATGGAGTGAGGTGGAGGATAAATGCGTGGCTGAGGAACTGGTGCAGCGGGCAGGGATTCAAATTTCTGGATCATTGGGACCTCTTTTGGGGAAGGTGTGACCTGTACAGAAAGGACGGGTTGCACTTGAACCCGAGGGGGACCAATATCCTGGCGGGGAGATTTGCAAAGGCTACTGGGGAGACTTTAAACTAGAACGGTTGGGGGGAGGGACTCAAATAGAGAAAGCTAGTGGAAAATGTGGGAGGCAGGAGGCAGAGAAGGGAAGCACTCGGACCCAAAATGTAGGGGAGAAAGAAGAAAAAGATAATAAACAGAGAATAAGTGGTGGTGGGTTTCTTAAATGTGTATATTTTAATGCTAGGAGCATTGTAAGAAAGGTGGATGAGCTTAGAGCCTGGATTGACACCTGGAAGTATGATGTTGTGGCGATCAGTGAAACATGGTTGCAGGAGGGCTGTGATTGGCAAATAAATATTCCAGGATTTCGTTGCTTCAGGGGTGATAGAATTGGAGGGGCAAGAGGTGGGGGTGTTGCATTGCTTGTCAAGGAAGATATTACAGCAGTGCTTTGGCAGGATAGATTAGAGGGCTCGTCTAGGGAAGCTATTTGGGTGGAACTGAGAAATGGGAAAGGTGTAGCAACACTTATAGGGGTGTATTATAGACCGCCAAATGGGGAGCGAGAATTGAAAGAGCAAATATGTAAGGAGATAGCAGATATTAGTAGTAAGCACAAGGTAGTGATTGTGGGAGATTTCAATTTTCCACACATAGACTGGGAAACACATTCTGTAAAAGGGCTGGATGGTTTGGAGTTTGTAAAATGTGTGCAAGATAGTTTTTCGCAGCAATACATAGAGGTACCTACTAGAGAAGGGGCAGTGCTGGACCTCCTGTTAGGAAATGAGACAGGGCAGGTGGCGGAGGTATGCGTCGGGGAGCACTTCGGGTCCAGTGATCACAATACCATTAGTTTCAATATAATTATGGAGAGGGTCAGAACTGGACCTAGGGTTGAGATTTTTGTTTGGAGAAAGGCTAACTTTGAGGAGATGCGAAAGGAATTAAAAGGAGTGAATTGGGACATGTTGTTTTATGGGAAGGATGTAGAAGAAAAATGGAGGACATTTAAGGGTGAAATTTTAAGAGTACAGAATCTTTATGTCCCTGTTCGGTTGAAAGGAAATAGTAAAAAATGGAAAGAGCCATGGTTTTCACGGGAAATTGGACACGGTTCGGAAAAAGAGAGAGATCTACAATAATTATAGGCAGCATGGAGTAAATGAGGTGCTTGAGGAGTATAAAGAATGTAAAAAGAATATTAAGAAAGAAATTAGAAAAGCTAAAAGAAGATATGAGGTTGCTTTGGCAAGTAAGGTGAAAGTAAATCCAAAGGGTTTCTACAGCTATATTAATAGCAAAAGGATAACAAGGAATAAAATTGGTCCATTAGAGAGTCAGAGTGGACAGCTATCTGCAGAGCCAAAAGAGATGGGGGAGATATTGAACAATTTCTTTTCTTCGGTATTCACGAAGGAGAAGGATATGGAATTATGTGGTAAGGGAAACAAGCAGAGTAGCAATGGAAACTGTGAGATTCAAAGAAGAGGAGGTGCGGACACTTTTGAAAAATATGAAAACGGATAAGTCTCCAGGTCCTGACAGGATATTCCCTAGGACATTGAGGGAAGTTAGTGTAGAAATAGCAGGGGCTATGACAGAAATATTTCAAATGTCATTAGAAACGGGAATAGTGCTGGAGGATTGGCGTACTGCGCATGTTGTTCCGTTGTTTAAAAAGGGTTCGAAGAGTAAACCTAGCAATTATAGACCTGTTAGTTTGACGTCAGTGGTGGGCAAATTAATGGAAAGGATACTTACAGATAATATATATAAGCATCTGGATAAGCAGGGTCTGATTAGGAACAGTCAACATGGATTTGTGCCTGGAAGGTCATGCTTGATTAATCTTCTTGAATATTTCGAAGAGGTTACTAGGGAAATTGATGAGGGTAAAGCGTGGATGTTGTCTATATGGAATTCAGTAAGGCCTTTGACAAGGTTCCTCATGGAAGGTTGGTTAAGAAGATTCAATTGTTGGGTATTAATGGTGGAGTAGCAAGATGGATTCAACAGTGGCTGAATGGGAGATGCCAGAAAGTAATGGTGGATGGCTGTTTGTCAGGTTGGAGGCCGGTGACTAGTGGGGTGCCTCAGGGGTCTGTGTTGGGTCCACTGTTGTTTGTCATGTACATCAATGATCTGGATGATGGTGTGGAAAATTGGATTAGTAAGTATGCAGATGATACTAAGATAGGTGGTGTTGTGGATAATTAAGTAGATTTTCAAAGTCTAGAGAGAGATTTAGGCCATTTGGAAGAGTGGGCTGAAAGATGGCAGATGGAGTTTAATGCTGACAAATGTGAGGTGATACATCTCGGCAGGACAAATCAAAATAGGACGTACACGGTAAATGGTAGCGAATTGAGGAATGCAGTTGAACAGAGGGATCTAGGAATAACTGTGCATAGTTCCCTGAAGGTGGAATCTCATGTAGATAGGGTGCTAAAGAAAGCTTTTGGTGTGCTGGCCTTTATAAATCAGAGCATTGAATATAGAAGTTGGGATGTAATGTTAAAATTGTACAAGGCATTGGTGAGGCCAATTCTGGAGTATGGAGTACAATTTTGGTCGCCTAATTATAGGAAGGATGTCAACAAAATAGAGAGAGTACAGAGGAGATTTACTAGAATGTTGCCTGGGTTTCAGCAACTAAGTTACAGAGAAAGGTTGAACAAGTTAGGTCTTTATTCTTTGGAGCGCAGAAGGTTAAGAGGGGACTTGATAGAGGTCTTTAAAATTATGAGCGGGTTAGACAGAGTGGACGTGGATAAGCTTTTCCCATTGAGAGTAGGGAAGATTCAAACAAGGGGACATGACTTGAGAATTAAGGGACAGAAGTTTAGGGGGAACATTAGGGGGAACTTCTTTACTCAGAGAGTGGTAGCTGTGTGAAATGAGCTTCCAGTGGAAGTGGTGGAGGCTGGTTCGATTTTATCCTTTAAAAATAGATTGGATGGGTATATGGACGGGAAAGGAATGGAGGGTTATGGTCTGAGTGCAGGTAGATGGGACTAGGGGGAAGTATTTATTTTTAATTAAAAAAAAATAAAAAAAAATAAAAAAAAATTTCGGCACGGACTTGATGGGCCGAGATGGCCTGTTTCCGTGCTGTTATGGTTATATGGTTATATGGTTATATGGTTAAATAAAGAGTTTGAAAAAATCACATAGAGCTGAAGAGGAAACACTTGTAAGAATGACTGACAAGTGTCTGGACTTGGAAGCAAGATCGAGAAGGCAGAATTTGAGAATTGTTGGAGTAAGAGAAGGACGAGAGGGTCATGGATCTCAAACATGTACTTTCGTTACTGACTTACTCAAAGATGTTTTTGAACTGCCGGGAGAACCAAGTTCTCCGAGTTGGACGTGTTTCAAGAGGGACAAATGTTCCTCCAAGACAGATAATTGTGAAATTCCTCGATATCTGTTCAGTGGAATTTACATTGAAAAAGATTACCCATGGGGAGAATCTGACATATCGTGGGGATAATATTCGATTTTTCCGTGATTACCCCCCGGAGGTCGTCCGGAGAAGAAACTTGTTTACACAGACAAGAAACATTCTGAAAGGAATCCGCGATGTGAGATATGGGGTGGTCTACCCAGCAAAAATGAAGATTACTCATAACGGCACTGAACGCTCATTTACAGACCCCGAAAAAGCTTTTAAGTACGCCGAGGATATCGTAAAGAAAACATCGGGGGAAGCTGTCGACAAGGAAGAAGATTGAACTTTTTAACTTTTATGATAGAGTTTTGAACTGGTTAAGATGGCGGAACTTTCCAGTTACCAAGCTTATCTGTCTGGAATGTGTTTTTGAGAGTACTGTCCATGTTTCACCTTGAATGAAAAGCTCAAAGATAAACAAAGGACGTTGGAGACACAGAATTAATGAGGGAATGTATAATGGACATGGAACGAGATAATACTAATTGGAATATAAAATCTGTTGATTTAAGAAGATCTCTAATCATTATACTTTAATTATAAATAACTAACGAGTTTAACAAATTTAACAATACTAATTATTTGCGAATGTATGTAGTACATATGAATAAATCATGAGACGGGAAGGAGATAATGGGAGTGTATATAATTATGATTTTATATATTTAAAAAGGGAAATGAATTAATATTAATGATATATACTAAAAATTGATATATGCTAACTAACTAATTAACTAAAATGTTCATAATATTACTAACCTACTTTTTTTTTGTGTGGGAAGGAGTTAGGTGCAGCATAAACCTGGAAAAGATCCAGAAATGAGGTTTTGTTTAACCCCTTGGTACATGCTTGTATGGTAGTTAAAGAATGGGATATTATGTAAGAACCTTGGGTGGATATATATGGTAAAGTTTAGACTAGATTAAGGTTAGATAAATTGGAAAGGCATATATACATAGAACTGAGCATATGTTGTGATTTATATTTGTTTTTTTACTTCTTATGTCTCTTCCTGAATTCTTTCGGTTTTCACTGGTGCTGGTTTGGTAAATTTATATAAGAAAAGATAAGATATGAAACGGTATGTAGCTTTTTATGAGGCTCTACTAAGGGGTTGGAGCTCAATGTATAACAACATCAATGGAAGTCTATAAATTTTTCGCCACCTTAGGTGGCTATTCGTCTTTAAGGTATCTTTTCTTAGATACCTTAATATCACTTTTTTTTTTAAATCACTATAAAGACTTTTACTTGCTTATCTTTTTTGTAATCAATTCTATATCACATCTTTTCTTTCTTTTTCTAAGGCACTATACAAGAAGGAGATGCAATATAAATTTAAAAACTTGGGATGACCACCCAACACCCAGAACTCTGAGGTATTTGGTTGCACCATATGATTCAGGAATACTATTTTGATATATAATGCAAGACGATAGAAAAATAAAGAATGGAGGAATTACATTCTGTAGTTGGAATATAAGGGGTGCCAATGAACCAATTAAGAGGGGTGAAATTTTTACTCAACTAAAATCTTTGAAAAGCGACATAATGTTTTTACAGGAAACTCACATGAAACAACAAACACAAATGAGATTAAAGGCGAAGTGGATAGGTCAAACATACTATTCGTCATTTACTTCTAAATCTAGGCTATTCTTATTCGAAAAGGTATACCTTTTAAATTAAAGAATACTATATCAGATAAAGAGGGAAGGTATATTATAGTTTCGGGAGAAATTTATGCAACCCCACTAACTATGATAAATATTTACGCTCTGAATTTTGACAACCCCCAATTTTTTGATAAAATTATAGATATAATATCAGTTTAATTACCAAAATGTGATAATAGCGGGGGGACTTCAACTGTGTTTTAGATTCATATCTAGACAAATCAGTAAAACAAAGGAGGAGTAATTTTAAATCTAAGACTAGTGAACTTCTAAATACATATATAAAAAATACTAATATAACAGATGTATGGATATCTGCTAATCCAGTTGGAAGGGAATACTCGTTTTACTCTTCGGTACATAAAACTTATTCAAGAATTGATTATTTTTTAGTGGATATGAAATTAATGCCATATACAATTAATCCAACATACCACATTAGAAGTATTTCTGATCACTCTCCGTTGACATTTTCAGTAAAATTCGAGGGAATGCTGGGTAAAAAAATTTTTTGGAGGTTTAATACACCTATTTTAAATGACTTACAAGGTTATCAATATTTAAAACAACAAATGAAACTTTTTGTTGATACAAATGATACACCAGGTACTTCGCCTTCTTTATTATGGGAAACTTTTAAGGCATTTGTTAGAGGAATTATAATTTCATATCAAATTTTTCAAAATAAAAAGAATAAGACAGAACAAATGTTGTTTGAACAAGAAATTAGACAGTTAGAGTTAGATAATGCTAAAGATTCCACTACAGATAAACATAATAAGATAATATTACTGAAATTTAAACTTAATCGAATTTTATCGGCAAGAGTAATAAGATTATTCCAAATTACAAAACAGGAACATTTTGAGTTTGGTGACAAACCACATACGCTTTTAGCTCGTCAATTGAAAAAACAAGAAAAGGAAAATACTATAACTAAAATTAAATCAGAGAAAGGTGAATTACTAATACTACCTAAAGATATTAATAACAGATTTGCTCAATTTTATCAAAATTTATATACATCTAAAACTAAAATAGAAGATAGTAAAATTTTAAAAAAATTTGATAACTGTAATCTTCCAAAACTTGACCTTTTGGAACAAGAGGAACTTGGAGCTCAAATTACAATCGAAGAAATAGGTGAAACAATAAAATTGTTGAAAAATGGTAAGACACCGGGACCAGATGGTTTTAGTAATGAATTTTATAAAAAATATCATGAGATAACGACTCCTTATTTATTTAATTTATATACTCACGCTTTTAAAGAAAATAAACTACCTGAAACATTAGCAGAATCAACTATTACGCTTATTCCAAAAAAAGATAAAGATTTAGATGATCCGGGCTCATATAGAGCTATATCACTTTTAAATACAGACCAGAAAATTTTAGCAAAGACTTTAGCAAGATGATTAAGCAAATATATTAGTAAATTGATAAACCCTGATCAAACGGGGTTTATACCCAAAAGTTACTCATTTAATAATTTGAGACACCTGTTTAATATAATGTACTCACATAAAGTGGAGGAAGAAGATATATCAATTATTTCTTTGGATGCAGAGAACGCATTTGATCAGGTAGAGTGGCAGTACTTATACAAAGTACTGCAAAAATTTAATAAGGGAGAGAATTTTATTACATGGGTAAAATTATTATATGATAAACCGATGGCAAGAATATTAACTAATAATATGTTATCTCAAACATTTCAATTATCAAGGGGTAATAGGCAAGGATGTGCGTTATCACCCCTGCTATTTGCCCTTATGATAGAACCTTTGGCTGAAAGTATAAGAATGCATCAAAATATTCAGGGCTATAATACTAGGGACTCAAATAATAAAATTTCATTATATGCAGACGATATACTTTTATATATTACAAAGTTACAAACGAGCATAACAAATTTATTAAATTTAATAGAGGAATTCGGATCCTGTTCTGGATATAGAATAAACTGGAATAAAAGTGAAATCATGACGTTAAAACCTCAAGAATCTACACACTTACTGAAGTTCCCCTTTAAAATTGCAACAGAAAAATTTAAATATTTGGATATTCAGATCACTAGAAAATATAAAGCATTATTCAATGCTAATTTTATACCTTTATTAAATAAACTTAATATGCTGATTAAATTTTGGAAAACACTTCCTTTATCATTAAAAGGTAGAATAAATGCTATAAAAATGATCTTTCTACCTCAATTATTATACCTATTTCAGTCTATACCAGTATATATACCAAAATATATATATTTTTTAATTTGACTCTAGTATTACTAATTTTATTTGGGATTATAGATCACATAGAATTAAAAAAAAACACTTATGTAAACCAAAAGATGTCGGGGGACTTTCACTCCTGAATTTTTTGTATTATTACTGGGCAGTGCATATTAAGAATATAATTTATTGGTTGGACAGTTCTACCCAACAGACAGAATGGATAAAAATGGAGAAAGAGGATTGTTTTCCTTGTAATATAGGAACGATCCTCTTCTGCCCGAAAAAACTGAACAACACAATATGTAAGAAGAACCCAATTATACATGATACAATAAGAATTTGGAAACAAATAAAATTATCCTTAAAATTGAGAAATTTATCATTGTTAATGCCAATAGCGAATAATCCTTTATTTAAACCATCTCTTATTGATAAAACATATAATCAATGGGAAAGTTTAGGAATTAAAAGGATCGGGGATATGTATGAAATGGGAAATCTATTATCATTCCAACAATTACAATTAAAATTTAAATTGAAAAACAACCAATATTTCAAATATCTTCAGATTTGCGATTTCATGAAGAAATACATGCAAGGATATCAAAAAATAACTCCTGACTTATTGGAAGAAGCAATGAATATTAAAGCTGACTCACAAAAATTAATATCATATTTATATAATAGTATTTTAAATATAGACCTACCAGCGACAGAGGTACTTAGAGAAGAGTGGGAACGGGAATTAATGATAAAAATTACGAAGGTTACATGGGAAAAGTACTTGATATACATTCACAAATGTTCGATTAATGCAAGACATAATCTAATTCAATTTAAAATTTTACATAGATTATATTATTCAAAAACAAGACTGAATAAATTCTATCCAAATATATCCCCCATTTGCGATAAATGTTTATCCCAAAACGCAACTATAACACACTCTTTCGTTTCCTGCATAAAACATTATAGATTTTGGAGTGGTATTTTTTAAATATTTACAAAATTATTTAAGATAATAATGGAACGTAATACTGAAATGATTATATTTGGAGTAATGGACGATGGGAATAAATTGAACATCTCAAAATTTATTTTTAAATTATGGTTTAATAATAGCAAAAAAATTAATACTTAAATTTTGGAAAAATACATCAATACCAACGCTTAAAATGTGGATCGCAAGCATGTTGGATACCGCACATCTTGAGGAAATGCGATTCCTCCTAATAGATAAATCAGACCAATTCATAACGAGTTGGTCTCCATTTGTCGTCTTTTTGGAAACATATGGTGCAACACAATTGTAAAAGCTAACTGTGCGAGGGATGGTCAAGATTATAAATAATGATCTCCTTACTTCTTTTTTTATTTTTTACTCTCTTTATCCTATTTTCTTTTCTTCAACTTTCTTCTTTCATTCTTTTTTTTTTTCTTTTTCACACACTATATATCTCACATTTTTCTATCCTTCATTATCTAATTTCTTTTTCTTATTCTTTATTATAATTTAAAAAAATAAGAAGCTGTACATAAAATGTATTATGAAAATATATATTAGGCACTTTTGTACTTCTAATAAAATTAAAATATTCAATTTTTTTTTTTTTTTTTTACTTAAATGTGAATTAAAGGCCTCTTAAGAAGCACTTTTATACATAAAATAAACTGCTTACGTTTACCAGTCCCGTGCGTGAAATCCGTCCCCGTTGTCGGCGTTGACGGTTTTCGAAGCTGATTTTAAAATAATTCCAGCGCTGAACTTGTCGATCGAATAAAAATTAAAAATACACAAAACGCCCCTCGGAACGATTCTTCAGCAAAAGCTGGCACTCCAATGAAATATAATTCAGGACAAGGTAGGAGAAACACGCGTTTTAACCCCGTCCCCCCCTCAATGGCACACGGCCAGTGGCAGAATTGCAGCGCCGCTGAAGGTAAGTATTGTAACATACCTACTTAAAGAGCAGGAGGATGAGGGGTGATCTTATGGAGGAATTGTGAAAGGAATAGATGGGGTAAGTTCCCAGTCTTTTACCCAGATTAGGGGAATCGAGAATCAGAGGACATAGGTTTAAGGTGAGGAGGGGGTGGGGGGGGGGGGGGTGGGAAGGTTTATAAGGAACCTGAGAGGCAACATTTTTACACAAAAGGTGCATGTAACGACCTTCCAGAGGAGGTAGTTGAGGCTGGTACCATGACAACATTTAGAAAGGTACATGGATAGGGTTGGTATAGAGGGATATGGGCCAAATGTGAGCAGGTGGGACTAGTGGAGATGGAACATGTTGGTCAGCGTGAGCAAGTTGTGTCAAAGGGCCTGTTTCCATGCTGTATGACCCTGTGTATTTGAACTGAGACAGTGTACAAGAGTCACCATGTATTGGTGCCATTTCATGTGATTCAAGTCTGAAGGTGATATAAATGTAGTCTTGACTTGGCCATAAAGGGCCGTTGATCTTGTGCCATTGCAGGGTCGGCCTGGCCATACTAATGTTGTCGGTGGCCTCTACCACCGCTCCTCCCCTCCCTGTCGCTGCGGGCCTCCACTGATCCGCGTGCTTGATCTCTCTCGACTGTTGCCCGATCCAGGCAAGCCCCAGGCTGCTGCAGGGCCTCCAGCGGCCCACTCCACCGACACATCGATCCCGATACTATCCACCCGTGAACCATCCTCCCTCACCTCACCAATGAAAGATTGGTGGCAGGCGCGGCACGGTGGCGCAGCGGTAGAGTTGCTTATTAAGGGTTTGGACTCGCTAGAGGCAGGAAACATGTTCCCCATGTTGGGAGAGTCCAGAACCAGGGGCGACAATTTAAAGAATAAGGGGTAGGCCATTTAGAACTGAGATGAGGAAAAACGTTTTCATCCAGTGAGTTGTGAATTTGTGGAATTCTCTGCCTCAGAAGGTAGTGGAGGAAAATTCACTGGATGCATTCAAGAGAGAGTTAGAGCTCTTAGGCCTAGCGGAATCAAGGGATATGGTGAGAAGGCAGGAACGTGGGTACTGATTGTGGATGATCGGCCATGGTCACATTGAATGGCGGTGCTGGTTGGAAGGGCCAAATGGCCTACTCCTGAGAGCACGAGAGAGCAATCCTGAGCTACTATCTTTCTCATTGTAGACCTTGAGATTATCTTTGATCAGACTTTACTTTACTTGATCAGACCAGGCAGTGAAGAAAGCGAATGGTATGTTAGCATTTATAGCAAAAGGATTTGAGTATAGGAGCAGGGAGGTTCGACTGCAGTTGTACAGGGTCTTGGTGAGACCACACCTGGAGTATTGCATACAGTTTTGGTCTCCTAATCTGAGGAAAGTCATTCTTGCCATAGAGGGAGTACAGAGAAGGTTCGCCAGACTGATTCCTGGGATGTCAGGACTTTCATATGAAGAAAGACTGGATAGACTCGGCTTGTACTCGCTAGAATTTAGAAGATTGAGGGGGGATCTTATAGAAACTTACAAAATTCTTAAGGGGTTGGACAGGCTAGATGCAGGAAGATTGTTCCCGATGTTGGGGAAGTCCAGGACAAGGGGTCATAGTTTAAGGATAAAGGGGAAATCCTTTAGGACCGAGATGAGAAAAACATTTTTCACACAGAGAGTGGTGAATCTCTGGAACTCTCTGCCACAGAAGGTAGTTGAGGCCAGTTCATTGGCTATATTTAAGAGGGAGTTAGATGTGGCCCTTGTGGCTAAAGGGATCAGGGGGTATGGAGAGAAGGCAGGTACAGGATATTGAGTTGGATGATCAGCCATGATCATATTGAATGGCGGTGCAGGCTCGAAGGGCCGAATGGCCTACTCCTGCACCTATTTTCTATGTTTCTATGTACTGACTTTATCTTGCACTCATGATGAAAGATTGGGTCGACTGGGCTTGTATTCACTGGAATTTAGAAGGATGAGTGGGGATCTTATAGAAACATGTACAATTCTTAAAGGATTGGACAGGCTAGATGCAGGAAATTTGTTACCGATGTTGGGGGAGTCCAGAACCAGGGGGTCACAGCTTAAGAGTAAGGGGTAGGCCATTTAGGACTGAGATGAGGAAAACCTTTTTCACCCAGAGAGTTGTGAATCTGTGGAAATCTCTGCCACAGAAGGCAGTGGAGGCCGATTTTCTGGATGGCTTCAAGAGAGACTTAGATTTAGCTCTTTGGGAAAAAGTAATCAAGGGATATGGGGAAAAAGCAGCAACGGGTTACTGAATGGCGGTGCTGGATCGAAGGGCCGAATGGCCTACTCCTGCAACTATTTTTCTATGTTTCTATGTATCTACTAAAAGTCAATGACATTATTCACTTTATCATGTATCTGTTGACTGAGGATGGATCGATCGTAATCATGTATTGTCTTTCCACTGACTGGTTAGCACGCAACTAAAGCTTATCACTGTACCTCGGTAAAAGTGACAGTAAATTAAACTAAACTAAACTAATCTAGACTAGACTAAACTAAAGTCTGTTAATCGTGTTCAGTCTGTGTATTCATGTACAGTCCATGATTCATGTATAGTCTATATTCCTGTGGGCTGTTATCCATGTATCGTCTGTTCTTTGACTGGATAGCATGCCAACTAACAGCTTCACACTGTATCTCGGTTGGTACACGTGATTTTTTTTATTTTATTTTTTAAATATTTTTATTTTATTAGAAGTAAGTACAATTGTATACAATCATATTTTCATAATACATTTTATGTACAGCTTCTTATTTTTTTCTTATAGTAAAGAAGAATAAGAAAAAGAAATTAGATAGAGTACAGAAAAACGTGAGATATATAGTGTGTGGAGAAGAAGAATAGAGAATGAAAGAAGAAAGTTAAAGAGTAGAAAATAGGAAAAAGAGAGTAAAGAAAAAGAAAAATGGAGATCATTATTTATAATCTTGACCATCCCTCGCCCAGTCCCGAGACAGTTAGCTTTTACAATTGTGTTACATAAATACATAGAAAATAGGTGCAGGAGTAGGCCATTCGGCCCTTCCAGCTTGCACTGCCATTCAATATGATCATGGCTGATCATCCAACTCAGTATCTCGTACATGGTCCTGACATCCCAGGAATCAGTCTGGTGAACCTTCTCTGCACTCCCTCTATGGCAATAATGTCCTTCCTCAGATTAGGAGACCAAAACTGTATGCAATACTCCAGGTGTGGTCTCACCAAGACCCTGTACAACTGCAGTAGAACCTCCCTGCTCCTATACTCAAATCCTTTTGCTATGAAAGCTAACATACCATTCGCTTTCTTCACTGCCTGCTGCACCTGCATGCCTACTTTCAATGACTGGTGTACCATGAAACCCAGGTCTCGCTGCATCTCCCCTTATCCTAATCGGCCTCCATTTAGATAAGTCTGCTTTCCTGTTTTTGCCACCAAAGTGGATAACCTCACATTTATCCACATTATACTGCATCTGCCAAACATTTGCCCACTCACCCAGCCTATCCAAGTCACCTTGCAGTCTCCTAGCATCCTCCTCACAGCTAACACTGCCCCCAGCTTAGTGTCATCCGCAAACGTGGAGATGTTGCCTTCAATTCCCTCATCCAGCTCATTAATATAAATTGTAAATAGCTGGGGTCCCAGCACTGAGCCTTGCGGTACCCCACTAGTCACTGCCTGCCATTGTGAAAAGGACCCGTTTACTCCTATTCTTTGCTTCCTGTTTGCCAGCCAGTTCTCTATCCACTTCAATACTGAACCCCCAATACCGTGTGCTTTAAGTTTGTATACTAATCTCTTATGTGGGACCTTGTCGAAAGCCTTCTGAAAGTCCAGATACAACACATCCAATGTTCTCCCCTATCCACTCTACTAGTTACTTCCTCGAAAAATTCTATAAGATTCGTCAGACATGATTTACCTTTCGTAAATCCATGCTGACTTTGTCCAATGATTTCACCACTTTCCAAATGTGCTGCTATCCCATCTTTAATAACTGACTCTAGCAGTTTCCCCACTACCGATGTTAGACTAACTGGTCTGTAATTCCCCGTTTTCTCTCTCCCTCTCTTCTTAAAAAGTGGGGTTACGTTTGCTACCCTCCAATCCTCAGGAACTATTCCAGAATCTAAAGAGTTTTGAAAAATTATCACTAATGCATCCACTATTTCTGGAGCTACTTCCTTAAGTACTCTGGGATGCAGCCTATCTGGCCCTGGTGATTTATCGGCCTTTAATCCATTCAATTTACCCAACACCAGTTCCCGACTAACCTGGATTTCACTCAGTTCCTCCATCTCCTTTGACCCGCGGTCCCCTGCTATTTCCAGCAGATTATTTATGTCTTCCTTAGTGAAGACGGAACCAAAGTAGTTATTCAATTGGTCTGCCATATCCTTGTTCCCCATGATCAATTCACCTGTTTCTGACTGCAAGGGACCTACATTTGTTTTAACTAATCTCTTTCTCTTCACATATCTATAAAAAACTTTTGCACTCAGTTTTTATGTTCCCTGCCAGTTTTCTTTCATAATCTATTTTCCCTTTCCTAATTAAGCCCTTTGTCCTCCTCTGCTGGTCTCTGAATTTCTCCCAGTCCTCTGGTATGCTGCTTTTTCTGGCTAATTTGTACGCATCATCTTTTGCTTTGATACTATCCCTGATTTCCCTTGTTATCCACGGATGCACTACCTTCCCTGATTTATTCTTTTGCCAAACTGGGATGAACAATTTTTGTAGTTCATCCATGCAGTCTTTAAATGCCTTCCATTGCATGTCCACCGTCAACCCTTTTAGAACTAATTGCCAGTCAATCTTGGCCAATTCACGTCTCATACCCTCAAAGTTACCTTTCTTTAAGTTCAGAACCGTTGTTTGTGAATTAACAATATCACTCTCCATCAACTCAACCATATTATGGTCACTCTTGCCCAAGGGGGCACGCACAACAAGACTGCTAACTAACCCTTCCTCATTACTCAATACCCAGTCTAGAATAGCCTGCTCTCTCGTTGGTTCCTCTACATGTTGGTTTAGATAACTATCCCGCATACATTCCAAGAAATCCTCTTCCTCAGCACCCCTACCAATTTGATTCACCCAATCTATATGTAGATTGAAGTCACCGATTATAACTGTTTTGCCTTTGTTGCACGCATTTCTAATTTCCTGTTTGATGCCATCCCCAACTTCACTACTACTGTTAGGTGGCCTGTACACAACACCCACCAGCGTTTTCTGCCCCTTAGTGTTTCGCAGCTCTACCCATACCGATTCCACATCCTCCAAGCTAATGTCCTTCCTTTCCACTGCGTTAATCTCCTCTCTAACCAGCAACGCTACCCCACCTCCTTTTCCTTTCTCTCTATCCCTCCTGAGTATTGAATATCCTTGAATGTTCAGCTCCCAGCCTTGGTCACCCTGGAGCCATGTCTCCGTGATCCCAACTATATCATAATCATTAATAGCTATCTGCACGTTTAACTCATCCACCTTATTACGAATGCTCCTTGCATTGAGACACAAAGTCTTCAGGCTTGTTTTTACAACGCTCTTACCCCTTTTACAATTATGTTGAAAAGTGGCCCTTTTTGATTTTTGCCCTGGATTTGTCTGTCTGCCACTTTTACTTTTCACCTTGCCACCTATTGCTTCCGCCCCCATTTTACACCCCTCTGTTTCTCTGCTCACCCATTTAAGAACCCCACCACCTCTTATTCTCTGTTTATTATTGTTTTCTTCTTCCCCCCCTACATGTTGGGTCTGAGTGCTTTCCTTCTCTGCCTCCTGCCTCACACACTGACTAATAGCTTTCTCTATTTGAGTCCCTCCCCCCAACCGTTCTAGTTTAAAGTCTCCCCAGTAGCCTTAGCAAATCTCCCCGCCAGGATATTGGTCCCCCTCGGGTTCAAGTGCAACCCATCCTTTTTGTACAGGTCGCACCTTCCACAAAAGAGGTCCCAATGATCCAGAAATGTGAATCCCTGCCCTCTGCACCAGTCCTTCAGCCACGCATTTATCCTCCACCTCGCTCCATTCCTACTCTCACTGTCGCGTGGCACAGGCAGTAATCCCGAGATTGTTACCTTTGCGGTCCTTCTCTTAAACTCCCCTCCTAACTCCCTAAATTCTCCTTTCAGGACCTCTTCTCTTTTTTTACCTATGTCATTGGTACCTATATGTACCACGACCTCGGGCTCCTCTCCCTCCCCTTTCAGGATATCTTGGACACGTTGAGACACATCACAGACCCTGGCACCAGGGAGGCAAACTACCATCTGCATCCATATGATTCCAAAATCTGTGTTGCACCATATGATTCCAAAAAGACAACAAATGGAGACCAACTCGTTATGAATTGGTCAGATTTATCTATTTGGAATCGCATTTCCTTAAGATGTGCGGTGTCCAACATGCTTGCAATCTACATTTTAAGCGTTGGTATTGGTGTATTTTTCCAAAATGTAAGTATTAATTTTTTTGCTATTATTACACCATAATTAAAAAATACATTTTGAGATGAATTCAATTTATTCCCATCTTCCATTACTCCAAATATAATCAATTCATTATTAGGTTCCATTCTTATCTTAATTAATTTTGTAAATATTTTGAAAATATCACTCCAGAATCTATAAAGTTTTATGCAGGAAACAAAAGAGTGTGTTATAGTTGCGTTTTGGTTTAAACACTTATCGCAAATGGTGGATATATTTGGATAGAATTTATTTAATCTTGTTTTTGAATAATATAATGTATGTAAAATTTTTAATTGAATTAGATTATGTCTTGTATTAATCGAACATTTGTGAATGTATAGCAAATACTTTTCCCATGTAACCTTTGTAATTTTTACCATTAATTCCCGTTCCCACTCTTCTCTAAGTACCTCTGTCGCTGGTAGGTCTATGTTTAAAATACTATTATATAAATATGATATTATTTTTTGTGTCAGCTTCAATATTCATTGCTTCTTCCAATAAGTCAGGAGTTATTTTTTGATATCCTTGTATGTATTTCTTCATGAAATCGCAAATCTGAAAATATTTAAAATAATGGTGGTTTTTCAATTTAAATTTTAATTGCAATTGTTGAAATGATAATAGAATTCGCATTCCATACATATCCCCGATCCTTTTAATTCTTAAACTTTCCCATTGATTATATGTTTTGTCAATAAGAGATGGTTTAAATAAAGGATTATTCGCTATTGGTATTAACAATGATAAATTTCTTAATTTTAAGGATAATTTTATTTGTTTCCATATTCTTATTGTATCATGTATAATTGGGTTCTTCTTATATATTGTATTGTTCAGTTTTTTCGGGGAGAAGAGGGTCGTTCCTATATTACAAGGGAAACAATCCTCTTTCTGTACCCTGTATCTCGGTTGGTACACGTGATAATAATAACTAACCTAATTCGACCACACAGTTGCTCTCCAGTGACACCTGCTGGCAACTCAATGAACAGCAGTACTTTATTATCACGGGTACCCAGATTGTATTGTATTCTTTGTATTCAATTTTATTGTCATTATCTCATTAAGAGACAACGAAATGGATTTTCCTTACAGTCATGTATCATAAAAATAAATAATAAATCAATAAAAAAGCACAAACACAGAAGTCCACGACAGAACATAACCCCACAGCGGCACCAAAGTTAAGGAAGGTACCATAGTCCAGCCAGCCTCCCCGCCGATCTTCCCAGATGTTCACCCGTAGTCGGGGCCTCCCGAGCACCCGCAGTCGCCACCACGGGCGGCCCGATGCTCAGGCCCTCTCGCCGGGAACGGTGGAACCCCGACGGAGAACATCCTCAGCGGCCCGGACCTCCAAATCAGCCATCTCCCACCGGAGTCCACGGCTCCCGAAGTCCACAGGCCGAGCCGGGCGGAGTCGCAGGACTTCGCGATGTTGATCAGCGCCGCCCGCGTTGGGAGCTCCGCGAACCACAGCTCCGCGCTGTCAGTGCAGCAGGCCCAGCACTCCGGAGCTCCAAACGGCGATACAGTGAAATTTGTGTAGGAAGGAACTGCAGATGCTGGTTTACACCAAAGATAGACATAAAATGCTGGAGTAACTCAACGGGACATAGAAAAATAGGTGCAGCAGTAGGCCATTCGGCTCTTCGAGGCAGCAGCATCTCTGGAGAGAAGGAATGGGTGACGTTTCGGTTCGAGACCCTTCTTCATGCTTGACTATTCTTCAGGAATTTTTTGAGGATGTGACAAGTAAAATGGATGAAGGGGAGCCAGTGGATGTAGTGTATCTAGACTTTCAGAAAGCCTTTGATAAGGTTCCGCACAGGAGACTGGTGACTAAAATTAGAGCACATGGTATTGGGGGTAGGGTGTTGACGTGGGTAGAAAATTGGTTGGCAGACAGGAAGCGAAGAGTAGGAGTGAACGGGTCCTTTTCAGAATGGCAGGCAGTGGCGAGTGGAGTGCCGCAAGGCTCGGTGTTGGGGCCGCAACTGTTTACCATATATATTAATGATTTGGAAGAGGGAATTAGGAGCAAAACTAGCAATGTTTGCGGATGACACAATGCTGCGTGGCAGTGCGAAATGTGAAGAGGATGTTAGGAGGTTGCTGGGTGACCTGGACAGGTTGAGTGAGTGGGCAGATGCGTGGCTGATTCAGTATAATATAGATAAATGTGAAGTTATCCACTTTGGTGGCATAAACAAGGGGGCAGATTACTATCTCAATGGGGTTAAGTTAGGTAAGGGGGACGTACAGTGAGACCTGGGTGTCCTTGTACACCAGTCACTAAAAGTTGGCGTGCAGGTACAGCAGGCAGTGAAGAAAGCTAATGGAATGTTGGCCTTCATAACAAGAGGATTTCAGTATAGGAGTAAAGAGGTTCTTCTGCAGTTGTATGGGGCTCTGGTGAGACCACATCTGGAGTATTGTGTACATTTTTGGTCTCCTAATTTGAGGACGGACATCCTTGTGATTGAGGCAGTGCAGCGGAGGTTCACGAGATTGATCCTTGGGATGGCGGGACTGTCATATGAGGAAAGATTGAAAAGACTATAACCATATAACCATATAACCATTACAGCACGGAAACAGGCCATCTCGGCCCTTCAAGTCCGTGCTTTTTATTTTTATTTTTTATTTTTTTAAATAAATACTTCCCCCTAGTCCCATCTACCTGCACTCAGACCATAACCCTCCATTCCTTTCCCGTCCATATACCCATCCAATCTATTTTTAAAGGATAAAATCGAACCAGCCACCACCACTTCCACTGGAAGCTCATTCCACACAGTTACCACTCTCTGAGTAAAGAAGTTCCCCCTAATGTTACCCCTAAACTTCTGTCCCTTAATTCTCAAGTCATGTCCCCTTGTTTGAATCTTCCCTACTCTCAATGGAAAAAGCTTATCCACGTCAACTCTGTCTAACCCGCTCATAATTTTAAAGACCTCTATCAAGTCCCCTCTTAACCTTCTGCGCTCCAAAGAATAAAGACCTAACTTGTTCAACCTTTCTCTGTAACTTAGTTGCTGAAACCCAGGCAACATTCTAGTAAATCTCCTCTGTACTCGCTCTATTTTGTTGACATCCTTCCTATAATTAGGCGACCAAAATTGTACTCCATACTCCAGAATTGGCCTCACCAATGCCTTGTACAATTTTAACATTACATCCCAACTTCTATATTCAATGCTCTGATTTATAAAGGCCAGCACACCAAAAGCTTTCTTTACCACCCTATCTACATGAGATTCCATCTTCAGGGAACTATGCACATTTATTCCTAGATCCCTCTGTTCAACTGCTTTCCTCAATTCTCTACCATTTACCATGTACGTCCTATTTTGATTTGTCCTGCCGAGATGTAGTACCTCACATTTATCAGCATTAAACTCCATCTGCCATCTTTCAGCCCACTCTTCCAAATGGCCTAAATCTCTCTGTAGACTTTGAAAATCTACTTCATTATCCACCACACCACCTATCTTAGTATCATCTGCATACTTACTAATCCAATTTTCCACACCATCATCCAGATCATTGATGTACATGACAAACAACAGTGGACCCAACGCAGACCTCTGAGGCACCCCACTAGTCACCGGCCTCCAACCTGACAAACAGCCATCCACCATTACTCTCTGGCATCTCCCATTCAGCCACTGTTGAATCCATCTTGCTACTCCACCATTAATACCCAACAATTTAATCTTCTTAACCAACCTTGCATGAGGACTAGGCTTGTATTCACTGGAGTTTAGAAGGATGAGGGGATATCTTATAGAAACATATAAAATTATAAAAGGACTGGACAAGCTAGATGCAGGAAAAATGTTCCCAATGTTGGGCGAGTCCAGAACCAGGGGCCACAGTCTAAGAATAAAGGGGAGGCCATTTAAGACTGAAGTGAGAAATACCTTTTTCACCCAGAGAGTTGTGAATTTGTGGAGTTCCCTGCCACAGAGGTCAGTGGAGGCCAAATCACTGGATGGATTTAAGAGAGAGTTAGATAGAGCTCTAGGGGCTAGTGGATATGGGAAGAAGGCAGGAACGGGTTATTGATTGGGGACGATCAGCCATGATCACAATGAATGGCGATGCTGGCTCGAAGGGCCGAATGGCCTCCTCCTGCACCTATTTTCTATGTTTCTATGTATGTTTCAGACCGAGAGGAGTAGATATGGGAGGGTAAGGTGTGAAAATGACAGATCAAAGCAGATATTGATAAGATAGATAGATATTTATTTGTTGTCATTTGAACCTAAGTTCAAACGAAATTCTGTTTCTGCAGTCATACAAACAAGTAAAAAGAACCAAGACAACACAATTTACACAAACATCCATCACAGTGAATCTCCTCCTCACTGTGATGGAAGGCAAAGTCTTATCTCTCCCCTGCACTCCACATTCTCCTCCCGGAAATGTAGAATGGTTCATTGTTAGCTGAGGGGAAGGTGTCAACAAGTCATACAATGTAATATTTAATCAGGAGGACTGTAGAACTAGTCGGAGAACTGGGAAGGGGAAGGATGGAGAGAGAGAGGGGATGCAAGGTTACTTGAAGTTAGAGAATGTTCATACCACTGGGGTGTAAGCTGCCGAAGCGAAATTTGAGGTGCTGTTCCTCCAATTTGTGCTGGGCCTCACTCTGACAATGGAGGAGGCCCAGGACAGAAAGGTCAGTGTGGGAATGGGAGGGGGAGTTAAAGCGTTGAGCAACAGGGAGATCAGGTAGATTTAGGCAGGCGTAGTGGAGGTGTTCAGCGAAACGATCGCCGAGCCTGCGCTTGGTCTCACCGATATACAGGAGACCACACCTGGAACAGCGGATACAGTAGATGAGGTTGGAGGAGGTGCAAGTGAACCTCTGCCTCACCTGAAAAGACTGTCGGGATCCTTGGACCAGGGCTGCCAACTCTCACGCATTGAGCGTGAGACTCACGCATTTAACGACATTCGCACGCTCTCACGCTGATCTCAGAATTTCTCACGCAAAAAAAAACATTTTTATAAAATAAATAAATAAATAAAGTAACGGACAATTCAATTCACCCAAGGCTTCCAGATCTCCTCCACACTCACAAATGAGAACAGTTTTCTGTCGGCGGGTTTCCCGTAAAGAACGAGCAATTTGATTGTCTTAAGCCCATCGCACACTATTTAAAATGGCAATGTAACTGCAGTACTAATGATTCCATTTGACATTCATGGAAGGAAAATCTGCAGGTGCTAGAAATTCAAAATAAAGCAAAAATTGTTTTAGAGGTGAGTAAAAACCATGAGGGGAATATATAAGGTGAATTCATATTATTTTTCCTGGGATATGTGATTCAAGAACTAGAGGGCATTGGTTTAAAGCAGGGGTGTCAAATTACCGGCTCGCGAAGGGGTCCAATCCGGCCCACAGGACGATTTGGGGGGAAAAAAAGTGTTCTAGTTTAGAGTGTAAACTAAACTACACATTTCCGTGCAGATGGTGTGATAGGCGAGATGGCGGTGGTCCCAGCACCGACCCCTGAGGCACTGCTCACACCTCCCACCCTCACCTCCGACGGCTCTGTGTCCGTCGGCCGCTCTGTCCACACCCCATGGAGATTTAACCCCAGCCTGGAGGCGGGGATGAATCTCGGGCTAATGGGCCTGTCCCACTTAGGCGACTTTTTAGGCGACTGTGGGAGACTGTGCAGTCGCCACATGGTTGTCACATGTTCACGGGTGGTTGCCAGGGAGTCGTCTTCATGGTCGTGAGGAGTTCCCGCATTCTGGGAACATGTTGAAAAATTAGCGGCGACTAGAATGAAGCCGCCATGGAGAGTAGCGAGAATTCTCGTGCCGTAGGTGGGTCGCCAGGAGGTCAGACGTTCTCTTAGGCTCTTGTAGGTTGTAGCCGGTGCTGACTGGTGAATTTCATTGGCTCATTGGGAAACGAATCTAAGCAGTAGTTTTCAGAACCAAGGATAACTGACCGGTAATGTTAATGTCCCCGCCGAGCTTCACAAGCTCTCACAGGTATCTCTGGCTTCTTAAAAGTTCTCTCCACTCCTGCTCCCCCCTCTTTTAAAGGACTTACCGTACACTGTGCTTTTGTGCTTCTTAACTACAGCACCAACCTTCCTGTTCATCGTGGTGTGTGTCTGTATCACATTGGCTTTGCACCGAGGGAATTTCAATCAGACATTGCTCCCCCCGCTTGCCCTGTCCCCCGCCTGCACAACGGGCTGGTGAAGGAAGCCTCCCCTTTCTTCTCCTTCCCTTCCCTCACACACACACTCACTTCAATAAAAACTAGAGGCCAACTGTTTCCATTGTCTGGGTTTGATTGCTGGAAGCAGGCTAATAAAAATTAGGTAGAGTTGGGCTGCCTACATTTACAATTTGTTTTGTTAGGTCTACATTTGTGTCTGCTTATGTTCGATTTCAAATGGTTTATTAATGGAAAGGGTGCGTTCGCACTTGCACAACTGATCCGGCCCACATGAGGTCGCATTTTGCCCAATCCGGCCCGTGACCTAAAATGAGTTTGACACCCCTGGTTTAAAGTGAGAGAGGAATGATTTAATAGGAACCTGAGGGACAACTTTTTCATGCCGAGGATGGTGGGTATGTGGAACGAGCTGCCAGGGGAAGCAAGCAGGTAAAATGACAGCATTTAAAAGACATTTGGACTGGTACGTTGACAGGAAAGGTTTAAGGGGATATGGGCCAATGCAGATACATGGGACAGTTTAGTTGGGGCATCTTGATCTGCATGGACAAGGTGGGATGAAGGACCTGTTTCCATGCTGTAAGACTATGACACATTGTAGAAAGGGTGCAATTACTCTGGAGAGGATCCAGGAGCGATTTAAGAAGATGTTGGCAGGGCTGGAATTTTTTTTTCAATTTCAACATTTGATAACTGGGATTGTATTCTCTGCAGCAACGGAGGTGAAGAAAAGACTTTAAGTTGAGGTGAATAATATTATGAGAATAGGACCTGTTTCGCTTAACAAAGAGTGTAGGAAGGAACTGCAGATGGTGGTTTAAAGAGAAGATAGACACAAAACGCTGAAATAACTCAGCAGGACAGGCAGCATCTCTGGAGAGAAAGAATGGGTGATGTTTCGGGTCGAGACCTTCAGACTGTAGAGGTTGAAAACCAGCCATAAAACACAATGACTGGAGATGTGTGTTATCCAACTAAGGGCAGAAATCAGAATCATGTGTTCATCTTTATAGACGTGACACCATAATAAATATATTACAGAAAAAATAATTTAATGGGGTGGCACGGTGGCACAGCGGTAGAGTTGATGCACCACAGACCCAGATTTGATCCTGACTACGGGTGCTGTCTGTACAGAATTTGTACATTATATATATATATTTATTAATGTAATTGAACCATATACTTGGTTGAATATGCAGCATTACTTTTTATCTTGTTTCTATAATCAAAGGGTAAGGTTGATTGATTTATTTGTGCAGAACAGTGATGGAAATCTGACGCCTCTTGCCTTATTTCTATGTATATATGTATAACAGCATGAATTATAATCTGATTTCCATGCATGAATATACTAAGGTCATTCATGTGCTGCACCTGTTGATCAGAGCCTGGCTCTACTGTGGAATGTAATTAGGAATGTAATTTAGCCTAACCTTACTCATACCTAATCCAGGTTAAAGCATAAATGTTTTGTTTAAGTGTAAGTTAAAAGACTCGCTACAGTATGCACCAGATTGCACAATTTCAAGCTAAAAAATGCAAAAGCTCCCTAGTCAAGTCAAGTGAGTTTATTGTCATGTGTCCCAGATAGGACAATGAAATTCTTGCTTTGCTTCAGCACAACAGAATATAGCAGGCATGAATAGTAAGATTAAACGAGAACTTACCAGTTTGAAGTTTGATCTTTATTTTATGAGTTACGTTGGTGATTACGTGAAGAAGACCAGTCAGGGCGACTGCGCGTCAATCTTCAAAACAGCGGTGTGAAATCACAAACAACAAGAACAAAGTAATATATTAACCTAATAAAATGAGTAAATTAAGAACTTCCATCTGACCTTTATGAAAGAGGGTTGGGCCGTGGTGGGCACGTAATCACCAACGTAACTCCTCATAAAATAAAGATCAAACTTCAAACTGGTAAGTTCTCGTTTAATCTTACTATTTTACTTCGGAGTCACGTGAGTGACAATGTGAAGATTTTAAAGCTTTGCGATTTCATGCCGCAGATACAAATCCCGGCTTCTCACTGAATTGATTGACTCGGAACGAGAAATAATCAATAATGCATTAATAATGACATTTGCATGACAAATGCAGTAATTCATTTATTTGAATAATAGAATTAACATTATCTCCTTTAACCCAGGGGAATTTAAGTAGAACTTAATATAGTATCTGCAAACAGCCCCATATTGGCAATAGGCCGATGGTAAAAGTGTTGAAACACCAACTTATTAGATGGTCTTCATTCGCCCTGGCCGCCAATGTTGCTGCTAAATCGAATGGGATGTAAAAACATCACTGTTCACACCTGCAGCAACCAAGACTTGTTTTAACCATCTTGAAATAGTCTGAACTGACACTATCTTGTATGGTTTTTCGTGAATGATAAACAATCTTGTTTTCATATTTCATAAGACCTTTGTAGCCTCAATGTATTGCAACAAATATGTCTTAACACATAGACATGGATCCATAGAATATACTAATAAAACACGCTTGAATCCGGTCACACCTGACCCTACTTCATTTGAGTAGGTCATAAAATGTAAAACATAACATAATCCTGAGGTACTTCCATCCTGTGTATCTGTAACTTTTGTAATGTCTGCACTCTCTGTGCTTGCTACAAGTGCCATAAGCATGACTACCTGCATGCTGAACTTGGCCAAATCAGAATCGTACCGAGAGTCCATTGATGAAGTAGCTTAAAACCACTCTATATTCCAGATTGCCATACCTAGGTTTAGAAGTCTGGAATTATCATTCCTTTCATTAATCGGGAAATGAAAGAACGAGACTCAACAGGATGTTTTTCCGACCCCATCAATAAAAAACGAGGACAATGTACTTCTGGCTGAATAAATCGCACTATAACTCAACCCCTCAAATAGAGTGTTGAGAAAACCTAAGACATTTGAGACATGTGCCGTACAACATTCCATATTCTTTTGTACACAGAACATTTCTCCCATTCTTTTCATAATGGGAAAGCAGCATTTACAGAGTCACAACCTCAGATTCGCAAATGTAATGCTTTTGAGTGCTCTTCCACCAGACTGCTGTAAGCATGTCCACAGTATGCACAGACAATCCTCTTTTTAAAACCTGCAAATTAACAGATCCATACAGGCATATAACGGATATTGCTCTCCAATTATCGGATTCACCAGTAAATCCCTTCTTTTGGGAACCTTTATCAGAAACTGTGCCATTAATTCCAATATCAAAGCGAACCATGGCTGCGTAGACCAGTCCGGTACCACCAGTACCCCAGATACAGCATCCTGCTTCATTTTAAGCAGACACCGATTTATGAGACAGAATGATAGAAAATCCATATAAAAACATACCACCCTAATGTAGCGAGAAAACATCAATCGCTACTGTCTCCCGATGTAGTTCCCATAACACATATCTCTGTAACTGGTGATTGAGTCTGGATGGAAACAAGTCATATCTGGCTTCCCAAATCTGACTACTATATCATTAAAATCTTAAGATTCAACATCCATTCTTTGCTATCATGGAAATTCCTGTAACCTGGTGTCTGCTACTATATTGAATCTACCTGGTAGATAAATAGCTGAAACCAAATATTTGTCTACACACCGTCCAGATTTGATTAGCCAATTTGTCACATGACACCAACTTAATTCCACCCATACAATTAATACATGCCATTGCTGTAGTGTTGTTAATTTGAAGCTGAACATGCAGATTAGTTGTATTAACAACAAGCTTGGACCTCATAAGCCTTCCAACAGCTGTAAAACGTCGATTCTCCATGTCTGCAAAAATAATGCCTCTTCCATATTCCATCTGTCCACAGATGGATACCTTTTCAGTGGCACCAATCCTAGTGCACTGACATCAGTCTGTAAGACCATGGAAGGCTGTTCAATCAGTATCTTGCTTGAACTACTGGAGACATGTTAAATCCACCACTGCAAATCAGAAGCAGCATTTGTTGTTTAACTGCATGGCCTATCAAAAATGGCCACCATGCATCTTAGTGCCTTTTCTTTTTGCCGTCTGTAGCTGCTGGTAGTACAATGGCCCATATTGTATTGCTGGAAATAACACTAATTTTCCTAGCAAGCTGGCCACCTGTCTTAATTGAAGATTGTTGCTTTTCCAACAGCTTAATGCAACCATCAATCAGCTCTACCCTTTACCCTGGGTAAATTACTACCCTGTCAATTGAATCAATTGTGAAATTAAAATAATCAATTGTTGTAAGTGGCGTTAACCTTAATTTCTCACTGGATGAATTAAACACAAACTTTCAAAAGTGGATTGAACAATTGAGAGAGATAACTCACTAATTCTCTTGTTCGTCCTAATTAGGACATCATTCATTTAAGCCATCAACATCTGTCCTTGGACTCTAATTAGCCCCAAAATTGGTTTTACCAATTTAGTGAAATTCTAGGAACTGAAGTTAACCCATTAGACAGAACTTTGAATTGCCATAATTGTTCATTCAGATAAATTTCAAATATTGCTATCTTACAAATGAACAGACACTAAGTGATATACATCTTTCAGATCTATAAGTGCCATATAACATCTTTTGAAATAAGTTGTTTGGCAGTCTCAAAGTCTCCAGAATGAAGTGTCTATACTTCACAAAATTTTAAAGACTTGTCAGATCTAAAATACTCCTCACCTTTTTAGGTCAAGAAATTTTAAAAACACAATTTGGTGGTTTTGATAAACCGATCTTTCAATTACTTGTTTATAGACAAGTTTACAATTCAGCTTGAACCTCCATCACTTCTTTTTGTGAAATTGGAGTGTTCTGCTTGGAACATGCTGGATGGCAAATCACTATTTGGATCGAATCAATTCGAAACCTTTGAATAATACTCAGAATAATAAATCTGAAGTAATTTGCTTCCAATATTTGGCTGTTTTTGCCTTAATATGTTCCCATGAGAACCAGGTCCACCTACCTCCTTTGTCACCTGAGTGACCTGTGGTCCCTGGCTCCTGGCAGGAAAACCCACGCTTTTTCGTTTTCCCGCTGCAGGACACCAACTGCGCCCCTGCTTCAATGGTCGATTTGTTCCTGGTGTAGGCCCAGAATTTTGTATCATGTCTGA
Source organism: Malacoraja senta (assembly GCA_038087875.1). Lineage (NCBI taxonomy): Eukaryota > Metazoa > Chordata > Chondrichthyes > Rajiformes > Rajidae > Malacoraja > Malacoraja senta. Next base: position 393,128,586 of record CM075977.1, read on the forward strand.
AAGGGTACCTCCTTTTTGCAGACTTGCCGACCATTGATATTTTGATCAACCTTGCTGTTTTTGCCTCATCATCCAACTCTTTTCCACGTTTCGTGAGGTTTTTTCTCTGAAGAGTAAGTTGAATGACTGCACATTGTTGGGCTTTACAGAGTTGCTGCAACTTGGGGTTGATGGTGGACCGAATGGCATACTTCCTGAAACAATTCATCTCAAAGTGGGCGCTACATAGCAACCCTCGTGCCACTTGATGCATCTCCATCCCTGGCCTCCATCCATTGTTTTTGCAAAATTGCAGTTGTTCATCAACCCAGCAGCTTCAATATTCTCTGCAGTTTACTTTTCTTAGGCTCACATGCCCTCGTCCATCTGACCCCTTATATCTTGGTTCACTGCTAGTACTTTCAGCAATACGCAGTTCCTTGGGGTCTCGTGCTTTTTTGGCATTTTCATCCATCGTAAGCTACTAGAGCTCATGGAAGACACAATAGTTAATCACAGAGGCCACTTCCTTTCCCAGTGGCTCTCCTGACTCTGACGGGGCAGCGAATCATACTGCCAGGAGTAAAACATCTGGCAGCTGCCGTCTTCGCTTGTATCGGAAACTCTGCTGACCCTGTGCACGCACCTCATCAATGAGGGTGCTCTCAAACAGCCCTTTGCTACGTGCTGTCCCCAGGACCCAACCCAGGACCCTGGGGGTAATTCTCTCTCCCCACCCTCTCTCTCTCTTACTCTCCCCACTCACTCTCAATCTCCCTGCTCTTTCTCCCCCCTCTTTCTCTCACTTCCCTCTCTCTCTCTTCCTCTTTCCCTCTCCCCATTCACTCTATTCCTTTCTCTCTCGCCCTCTCTATTTCTCCCTCCCTCCTTTTTCTCTCCACGCTCTCCCTAACAGGCCACCTAACAGTTGTAGTGGAGTTGGGGATGGCATCAAACAGGAAATTAGAAATGCGTGCAACAAAGGTAAAACAATTATAATGGGTTACTTCAATCTACATATAGATTGGGTGAATCAAATTGGCAGGGGTGCTGAGGAAGAGGATTTCTTGGAATGTATGCGGGATAGTTTTCTAAACCAACATGTAGAGGAACCAACGAGAGAGCAGGCTATTCTAGACTGGGTATTGAGTAATGAGGAAGGGTTAGTTAGCAGTCTTGTTGTGTGTGGCCCCTTGGGCAAGAGTGACCACAATATGGTTGAGTTCTTCATTAGGATGGAGAGTGACATTGTTAATTCAGAAACAAGGGTCCTGAACTTAAAGAAAGGTGACTTTGAGGGTATGAGACATGAATGGCCAAGATAGACTGGCAAATGATTCTTAAAGGGTTGACGGTGGATATGCAATGGAAGGCATTTAAAAACTGCATGGATGAACTACAACAATTGTTCATCCCAGTTTGGCAAAAGAATAAATCGGGGAAGGTAGTGCATCCGTGGATAACAAGGGAAATCAGGGATAGTATCAAAACAAAACATGAAGCGTACAAATTAGCCAGAAAACGCAGCCTACCAGAGGACTGGGAGAAATTCAGAGTCCAGCAGAGGAGGACAAAAGGCTTAATTAGGAAAGGGAAAATAGATTATGAAAGAAAACTGGCAAACTACATAAGAATATTCAATATTGGAAAACACTTCCTATCTCAATGGTTGGCAAAATTATTTTTTTACCGCAAATATTATACCTTTTTCAGACAATTCCGATATATTTGTCAAATTATTATTTTTTTAATTGGATTCCATTGTTAATGATTTTATCTGGGATTATAAGAATCATAGGATAAACAAAAGACATTTGTGTAAATGAAAAATAAATGGAGGCTTGGTTTTACCAAACTTTCTGTTTTATTTTTGGGCAGTTAATATTAAAAATATGAATTTCTGGTTGGAAGAAATAGATCAACAACCAGATTGGTTAAAAATGGAAAAGGAAGATTGTTTACCTTTTGATATCGGCTCGATATTATTTGCTACGTCTAAATTAAACAAAAAAAGTTATATGGAAAACCCTATAATATTTAGTGCTATACGAATTTGGAAACAATTAAAAAATACATTAAAATTAGATAATTTATCACTTTTTCTTCCAATTGTGAATAACCCTTTGTTTAAGCCCTCATGGTTGGACAGGGGTTTTACACAATGGAAGCATTATGGAATTAAAAATATGGGACAACTTTACAAGGAAGGCACTTTTCTTACATTTCAGGAGTTGCAACAGACTTATGGACTTCGAGGAAATGATTTTTTCAGATATCTTCAACTCAGAGATTATGTAAAATCGAATACTCAAAATTTTCGAATTAGAAATTCAGAAATTCTTGATGAATGTTGGAATAAACATCCTAATACAGAAAAATTAATATCTTATATATATAATATTTTATTAGGCAGTGACATTCCATCGACGGACTTACACAGACAAACATGGGAAAAAGAATTAAATCAAATAATAACGAAAGATACTTGGGAAGAAAGTTTACAACACATACATCAATGTTCATTAAATGCCAGACATTCTTTAATACAATTTAAAGTAATACATAGGTTACATTATTCAAAAACAAAATTACATAAAATCTTTCAACATATCTCACCTATATGTGATAAATGTCAACATTTAGAAGCTAACTTATCTCATATGTTTGCAAACTGTATAAAAATTAAAAAATTCTGGGTAAATATTTTCAGTATAATATCTAAAGTGACCAGCACACAATTGGACCCAGATCCAAAATTAATAATACTCGGAACATTAGAATTAAATCAAACATTTACAACAACACAAAGAAACTTTATTGATTATAGTATAATAACGGGAAAATAATTAATTCTAAAATTTTGGAAAGGCCCTATAACCCCCACAATCAAAATGGGGATTATAGAAATGACGGAGACCTTAAACGTGGAAAGAATCAGATTTTCCCTGTTGGACAAACAGGAATTATTCGTTGGAACATGGTCTCCCTTTATTGATTATTTAAAGGGTCAGAATGGTTCAGCACAGGAACCTGACTAACACTCAGGCTAAAGAATGGATGAAATGTTATACTCTGAAATGTACGAATATATCTCGAACGAAGTTTTTTATCTTAATAAATTTTTCCATTCTTCTTTAACTATCTTTTTCTTTTCTGTTTTTTTTTTGTTTTTTTTTTGTTTTTTTTCCTTTCTCTCTCTTTTCTTCTCTCTCCTTTCTTTCTTTACTTCATCTATCTTTTTAGTTCTATCTAGTTTAAAAAAAACAAAAAAAGGCAAAAGGTATTGGAGACAATGTAATAATAATTGACAATATTATCAATTTAAAAATGCAAGACTGGTAATGATGTTAATATGTTATGTACCTATCCCCAATAAAAAAATATTTTCCCAAAAAACAAAAAAAGAAAACTGGCAGGGAACATAAAACCTGACTCCAAAAGTTTTTATAGATATGTGAAGAGGAAAAGATTAGTTAAAACAAATGTAGGTCCCTTGCAGTCAGAAACAGGCGAATTGATCATGGGGAACAAGGACATGGCAGACCAATTGAATAACTACTTTGGTTCTGTCTTCACTAAGGAAGACATAAATAATCTGCCGGAAATAGCAAGGGACCGGGGGTTAAATGAAATGGAGGAACTGAGTGAAATCCAGGTTAGCCGGGAAGTGGTGTTAGGTAAATTGAATGGATTAAAGGCCGATAAATCCCCAGGGCCAAATAAGTTGCATCCCAGAGTACTTAAGGAAGTAGCCGCAGAAATAGTGGATGCATTAGTGATAATTTTTCAAAACTCTTTAGATTCTGGAGTAGTTCCTGAGGACTGGAGGGTAGCTAATGTAACCCCACTTTTTAAAAAGGGAGGGAGTGAGAAAATGGGGAATTACAGACCAGTTAGTCTAACATCGGTGGTGGGGAAAATTCTGGAGTCAGTTATTAAAGATGGGATAGCAGCACATTTGGAAAGTGGTGAATTCATTGGACAAAGTCAGCATGGATTTATGAAAGGTAAATCATGTCAGACGAACCTTATAGAATTTTTCGAGGATGTAACTAGTAGAGTGGATAAGGGAGAACCAGTGGATGTGTTATATCTGGACTTTCAGAAGGCTTTCGACAAGGTCCCACATAAGAGATTAGTATACAAACTTAAAGCACACGGTATTGGGGTTCAGTATTGATGTGGATAGAGAACTGGCTGGCAGACAGGAAGCAAAGAGTTGGAGTAAACGGGTCCTTTTCAGAATGGCAGGCAGTGACTAGTGGGGTACCGCAAGGCTCAGTGCTGGGACCCCAGCTATTTACAATATATATTAATGAACTGGATGAGGGAATTGAATGCAACATCTCCAAGTTTGCGGATGACATGAAGCTGGGGGGCAGTGTTAGCTGTGAGGAGGATGCTAGGAGGCTGCAGGTGACTTGGATAGGTTGGGTGAGTGGGCAAATGCATGGCATATGCAGTATAATGTGGATAAATGTGAGGTTATCCACTTTGGTGGCAAAAACAGGAAAGTAGACTATTATCTGAATGGTGGCCGATTAGGAAAAGCGGAGATGCAATGAGACCTGGGTGTCATGGTACACCAGTCATTGAAAGTAGGCATGCAGGTGCAGCAGGCAGTGAAGAAAGCAAATGGTATGTTAGCATTCATAGCAAAAGGATTTGAGTATAAGAGCAGGGAGGTTCTACTGCAGTTGTACAGGGTCTTGGTGAGACCACACCTGGAGTATTGCGTACAGTTTTGGTCTCCTAATCTGAGGAAAGACATTCTTGCCATAGAGGGAGTACAGAGAAGGTTCACCAGTCTGATTCCTGGGATGGCAGGACTTTCATATGAAGAAAGACTGGATAGACTCGGCTTGTACACGCTAGAATTTAGAAGATTGAGGGGGGATCTTATAGAAACTTACAAAATTCTTAAGGGGTTGGACAGGCAAGATGCAGGAAGATTATTCCCGATGTTGAGGAAGTCCAGAACTAGCGGTCACAGTTTAAGGATAAGAGGGAAGTCTTTTAGGACCGAGATGAGAAAATCATTTTTTACACAGAGAGTGGTGAATCTGTGGAATTCTCTGCCACAGAAGGTAGTTGAGGCCAGTTCATTGGCTATATTTAAGAGGGAGTTAGATGTGGCCCTTGTGGCTAAAGGGTTCAGGGGATATGGAGAGAAGGCAGGGATGGGATATTGTGTTGGATGATCAGCCATGATCATATTGAATGGCGGTGCAGGCTCGAAGGGCCGAATGGCCTACTCCTGCACCTATTTTCTATGTTTCTATGTTTCTATGTAACACCTCTCTCCCTCCACTCCTCTCTCTCCCCTTCTCTCCCCACTTGCATTTTCTCCCTCCCCCTTTGCTCCATCCCCTTTTCCTCTCCCCCCTCTCTCTACTCTCCCCCCCTCTCTCTTTCTCCCCCTTCCTCACGCCCATCTCTGGTAATTTTCTCTCCCCACTCTCTGTCTCCCCCCTCTTTCTCTCCCCCCGCTCCCTCCTCTCCCCCCCTCCCCGCTCTCCCCCCCTTCCTCGCCCATCTCTCTCCCCTGCACCATTCCCTGAATCCATCAAGGGAGAGGGGAGAGGAGCTTTAACAGAGAGAGAGAGAGAGTGGGATAGATAGGGGGAGGGAGAAAGAGAGAGCAAAGAGCGGTCGAGGGAGTGGGGGAAGGGTAGTGAGAGAAGGAGGGAGAGAAGGGGAAAGCGAAAGAGTGGGCATGAGAGAGGGAGAATGGGGAGGGAGCGGGGAGAGAGGGAGGGAGAAAGAGACGGGAGGGAGAGAGAGGGAGAAGAAAGAGAAAGAGAGGGAGAGAAAGAGAGACAGAGAAAGGGGAGAGGGTGAAAGTGGGGAGAAAGACAGGAAGAGGGAGGGGGAGAGAGATAGGGAGAACGAAGGGAGGGAGAGGAGAGAAAGAGAGGTGGGGGAGAGAAAGAGGGGTGAGAGAGATGGGGAGTGAGAGGGAGTGGTGGGTTGATGGGTGTAGAGGGGAGCGAGGGGGGCAGAGGGAGATAGAGAAAGGGTCTGACAGTCTTGTCTCTCCACAGTTTGTATTTCTAGGGCTGTTGGTGAGTGTCGTGAAGGAGCCTGTGAACCTGGAGAAGTGTTCACCCCCGACTTGACCTGTGACTCGGGTTACTGCTGTAAAGTCTAACGAGAGGATCCCTCGTTATGTTTTCAAACTTCTGTACCTCTTGCCTGATGGGAGAGGGGAGAAGAGGGAGTGACCGGGGTGAGACTGGTCCTTGGTTATACTGCTGGCCTTACCAAGGCAGCGCGAGGTGTAGATGGCGTCGATGGAAGGGAGGTTGGTTTGTGTGATGGTTTGGGCTACGCCCACAATTCTTGGATGCTATTGTTCACAAACCATACACTGATGAATTCTGATAAAGTGTCTTCTACCACACACCTTTTCTCCTTTCCTGTGCCAATTCACCACAGCCCTGAATTCTCCGATCTCTGTAAAATGCCTAATTCCTCTTTAAATACTACAAATGATTTACCCTCCACATGTCCCAAGGACAGAGAATTCCGGAGATTCACCAGATATTGGAAAGTCAAGATTCATCCTTTAGTTTCTTCAAAAACGTCTTGGTGTTATCAACGTCATGAACCGCTGCCATCCTTATGGTGAAGTTATTAACACTGGTCTGTTGAGTAGAACGTTCCATGATATATTCACAGCAACGATGAAGCAATGGCGATCATTTTCCAAGTTTGTTTTCATAAGTTGTAGTAGAATTAGGCCATACATAAGTTCATAAATGATAGGAGCAGAATAAGGCCATTCAGCCCATCAAGTCTGCTCCGAAATGTAATCATGGCTGATCTATCGCTCCCTCCTAAACCCCATTCTCCTGCCTTCCCTCTGTAACCCCCGACACCCGTACTAATCACGAATCTACCTATATCTGACTTTAAAATATCCATTCAGCCCATCAAGCCAGCTCCGCCATTCAATCATGGCTGATCTATTGTTCCCTCTCAACCCTACTCTGGAGTTTAGAAGGATGAGAGGAAATTTTATTGAAACATATAAGATTATTAAGGGTATGGACAAGCTGGAGGCAGGAAACATGTTCCTGATGTTGGGGGTGTCCAGAACCAGGGGTCACAGTTTAAGAATAAGGGGTAAGCCATTTAGAATGGAGATGAGGGGTCCGATAAGGGGTAAGCCATTTAGAATGGACACTTTTTCACACAGAGAGTTGTGAGTCTGTGGAATTCTCTGCCGTGGAGGGCGGTGGAGGCCGGTTCACTGGATACTTTCAAGAGAGAACTAGATAAGGCTCTTAATGATAGCGGAGTCAGGGGATATGGGGAGAAGGCAGGAACGGGGTATTGATTGTGGATGATCAGCCATGATCACATTGAAGGGCTGAATGGCCGACTTCTGTGTTCTCACCAGGGCCCTGTACAACGTAGTTCTTTCGTACTAGAGTATTCCTTTCCAGTATAACATCCCAGTTTTTGTATTCTAACCCTCTCCAAATAAATGTTAGCAATGCATCTGCCTTCCTGACTACCGATTCGACTTGCAAATTAACTTTTGGGGAGTTAACGTCTTGTAAACAAATGTCGGCCGGTGCTTTCTGCCCTAAAGATTGTTTATTGTTGCTGTAAGACATGCTTCTACAACTGGAAATGTCATTCTATTCCAGTAGCCAAGCCTAAATACAGAGTAGTGTGACAGATAGCTTACTATTTTGCTGCACTGGGTTGGATTTTGGGAAGTTTTTAACACTTGGCTACTGACAAAGATCGTGCTGAAAATCCCTGAGTAGGTGACGATCGATCACAACAGCTTTGTCCTCCTTATATTGATGCTTGGATAGAGTATCAGAGTCATACAGAGTCATAGAGTGATACAGCATGGAAACAGGCCCGTCAGCCCAACTTGCCCCCACCGACCAATATGTCCCATCTACACTAGTCCCACCTGCCTGTGCTTGGCCCATGTCCTGCTAAACCTGTCCTATCCATGTACCTGTCTAAATGTTTCTTAAACATTGTGATAGTCCCTGCCTCATCTAACTCCTCCAGCAGCTTGTTCCATACACCCACCACCCTTTGTGTGGTGGGTGTGTGGAAGATTCATCTTCATCTTCAACCTATGTCCTCTGGTCCTCGATTCACCTACTCGTGGAAAGACACTCTGTGCATCTACCCAATCTATTCCTCTCATGATTTTATACACTTCTATAAAATCACCCCTCATCCTCCTGCACTCCAAGGAATAGAGACCCAGCCTACTAAACCTCTCCCTATAGCTCACACCCTCAGTCCTGGCAACATGCTTGTAAATCTTCTCTGTACCCTTTCCAACTTGACAACATCTTTCCTATAACATGGTGCCCAGAACTGAACACAATACTCTAAATGCAGTGTCACAAACGTCTTATACAACTGCAACATGATCTCCCAACTTCTATACTCAATACTCTGGCTGATGAAGAGCAAAGTGCCAAACGACTTATTGACCACCTTATCTACCTGTGGCCTGGCCTTCAATGAACCATATATCTGCACTCCCAGATCCCTCTGCTCTACAACACACCCCAGAGCCCGACCATTCACTGTATTGGTCCTGCCCTTGTTGGACTTTCCAAAATGCAACACCTCACATTTCTCTGTATTAAATTCCATCATCATTCCTCAGCCCACCTGGCCAATCGATCCAGATCCTGCTGCAATTTTTCACAACCATCTTCACTGTCTGTAAAACCACCCACTGTTGTTGGAGGACAGAAGCAAAAGGCGGAAGGGCGATAAGAAAAACAAACCTGAAAGCTTTGAGCCTTAAAGCGAGGAGCATTTGTAATAAGGTGGATGAATTGAATACGCAGTTAGTAGTAAGAGACATGGCTCCAGGGTGACCAAGGCTGGGAGCTAAACATGCAGGTGTATTTGATATTCAGGAAAGATAGACAGAAAGGAAGAGGAGGTGGGGTGGCATTGTTAAAGAGGAGACAAATGCAATAGCAGGGAGAGACATTAGCGTGCATGCTGTAGAATCGGTATGGGTAGAACTGCGAAATAGCCAAGGGCAGAAAATGCTTGTTGGATTTGTATACAGACCACCAAACAGCAGTAGGGAGGTTGGGGACAGAATCAAGCAGGAAATTAGGGATGTGTGTAGCAAAGGTACAGCAGTTATCATGCGTGACTTTAATCTACGTTTAGATTGGGCCAATCAACTTGGTAGCAGCGCTGAGGAGGAGGATTTCCTGGAATGTAGACGGGATGGTTTTTTAGACTAATATGTAGAAGTACCGATTAGAGGGCAGGCCATCCTAGACTGGGTATTGTGTAATGAGGAAGGATTAGTTAGTGATCTTGTTGTGCAAAGCCCCTTGGGCAACAATGGCCATAATATGGTGGAATTCTGCATTAGGATGGAGAGTGACACGGTTAATTCAGGGATCTCCGGTTTCTTCCCACACTCCAAAGACATGCAGGTTTGGTTAATTGGGTTCTGTAAATTCTCCCTGGTGTGTAGGATAGAACTACTATATGGATGATCGCTGGTCGGCGTAGACCGAAGGGCCTGTTTCCACGCTGTATCTCTAAACTAAACTAAATTAAGGTCTATCAGCTGATAGGACTTCATTAGACAGAGTATTGAGTATAAATGTTGGAAGATGATGTTGCAGTTGTACAAGACATTGGTGTGGCCACATTTTGTGTATTGTCTTGGTCACCCTGTTGTTGGAAAGGCATTGTTAAGCTGGAAAGGGTGCACAGAGGATTTACGAGGATGTTGCCAGGACTCGGGCGACTAGGGAGATCCCTGAGCAGGCTGGGACTCTATCCCTTGAAGCACAAGTGGATCAGGGGTGATCTTAAAGAGGTGAACCGGCAGACTGCACAAAACTAGGGTGGCACAGTGGCTCAGCGGGAAAGTTGCTGATGTGTAGGATAGATCTAGTGTACTGGTGATCGTTGGTCAGCACAGACTCAGTGGGCTGAAGGGCCAGTTTCCATGCTGTATCTCCAAACTAAACTAAACTAACCTAAACTAAACTAAACTAAACTAAACTAAAATGATGGAATAGAATTAAGAAAGTCGGATATTGAAACATCAAAATGCAGATTGACCATAGATTTTAATTTTATTGAGGAATACATCTTAAAAATATATCATTATATTATTAAGGAATATGTTAAAAATATATCATTATATTATTGAATATGTTAAATATATATCATTATACTGTTCCAGGGAGGGTGATAAAATAAATAACAATAAATAAATAAATACTGTAGATGGATCAAAAAACACACACATTATTGAATAAGTCAGTGGATGACATGGATAGGCGATGTTTTGGGTCAGGATCATTCTTCAGACCTGAAGCGTCACTTATCCTTGCCTTACAGAGATGCAGCCTGACCTGTTGAGTTACTCCAGCACTTTGTGTTTTTTTTAGTAAACCAGCATCTGTGATTCCTCATGTCCAAATTAATAACTGGAGTTGATACAACAGGAAATAATACAATTTAAAATAAGCATTTAACACTTGGTCAAGGAGTGTTCTCTAGTCCATACAAATTACAATGTTGCTCTTTCACAGCAGTGTTTAATGGGATAAACACAAAATGCTGGAGTAACTCAGCGGGACAGGCAACATCTCTGGAGAGAAGGAATGGGTGATGTTTTGGGTCGAGAAACTTCTTCAGACTGAAGTAGGAATGGGTGATGTTTCGGGCCGTGAACCGTTCTTCAGACTGAAGAAGGGTCTCGACCCGAAATGGCGCCCATTCCTTCTATAAACACAAAAAGCTGGAGTAACTCAGCGGGACAGGCAACATCTCTGGAGAGAAGGAATGGGTGACAAAGAAGAAGGGTCTCAATCCGAAACGTCACCCATTCCTTCTCCCCAGAGATGCTGCCTGTCCCGCTGAGTTACTCCAGCTTTTTCTGTCTATCTTCAGTGTAAACCAGCATCTGCAGTTCCTTCCTTTTGTAGCAAAGTGTAATGATTTTGATTAATTTATTTCTGGCATTTCTATGTTCAATCCAATACGGTGAATTCTAGTGTATGTTTCCTTCGTCTCTTCAAACTGATGTGATGATGTAGCTTCTCTTCTCTCCACCCAGTTGTCCACGACTCTGGCTTTTCCTTATCTTGTCGTTTTGGTCTTCAGAAGAAAAGAAAAAGAAAAATACCACAGATTTAATAATATTCCTTTCTGTATACACACAACTAATTTGAAGGAGGGTCAGACACAAAGTGCTGGAGTAACTCATAGGTAGATAAGTTATAGGAGAAGAATTAAGCCATTCGGCCCATCAAGTCTACTCCACCATTCAACCATGGCTGATCTATCTTTCTCTATCAACCCCATTCTTCTGCCTTCTCCCCATAATCCCTGACACCCATACTAATCAAGAATCTATCAGTCTTCGCCTTAAATATTTCCATTGACTTGGCCTCCACAGCCTTCTGTGGCAATGAATCCCACAGATTCACCACCCTCTTGTTAAATAAATTCCTCCTCATCTTTCTAAAGGTACTTCCTTTTATTCTGAGGCAATGACCTCTCGTCCGAGACTCTCCCGCAAGTGGAAACATCCTCTCCACATCCACTTTATTCAAGCCTTCCACTATTCGGTAAGTTACAATGAGGTCCCCCCTCATTCTTCTAAACTCCAGCGAGTACAGGCCCAGTGCTGTCAAATGCTCATCATAAGTTAGGCAGGACACATCCTTGGACCCCATATCTGAGGAAGGATGTGCTGGCTCTGGAGAGGGTCCAGAGGAGGTTTACAAGAATGATCCCAGGAATTAGTGGGTTAATATATGATGAGCGTTTGACGGTACTGGGCCTGTACTCGCTGGAGTTTAGAAGGATGAGGGGGTACCTCATCCAAACATAAAGAATAGTGAAAGGCTGGGATAGAGTGGATGTGGGGAGGATGTTTCCACCAGTGGGCGAGTCTAGGACTAGAGGCCATAGCCTCAGAATTAAAGGACCTTCCTTCAGGAAGGAGAAGAAGTGGGATTTCTTAGTCAGAGGGTGGTGAATCTGTGGAATTCTTTGCCACAGAAGGCTGTGGATGCCAAATCAGTGGATATTTTTAAGGCAGAGATAGATGGATTCTTGATTAGTACGGGTGTCAGAGGTTATGGGGAGAAGGCAAGAGAATGGGATTAGGTGGGAGAGATAGATCAGCCATGATGTAATGGCAGAGTAGACTTGATGGGCCGAATGGCCTAATTCTGCTCCTATCACATGATCTTATGATTTAAACCCGTACCTTACTGTGAACCCAGTCACTCCACTCACTCCAAGGCGAACTCAGGAACCTGTCCTTTGCTCTGATGCGAACCTTGCAAGCCCTCGGGAAGGTGATCTCTGGGATGCTGAGGTCTTCCAGCATGACCTGAAGGGGAGATAGGAAGAGGAACACAAATACACAGTCAGTATCAGCCACTCCAACACTTGAGTTAGTTTGAAGAAGGTCTGAAGAAGGGTCTCGACCCGAAACGTCACCCTTTCCTTCTCTCCAGAGATGCTGCCTGCCCCGCTGAGTAACTCCAGCATTTTGTGTTTAACTTGACTTTATGGTGGAAGATGGTCACAAAATGCTGGAATAACTCAGTCCAACCCATTTCCATCTCTCCAGAGATGCTGCCTGTCCACCCATTCCTTATCTCCAGAGATGCTGCCTTTCCTGCTGCCTTACTCCAGCATTTTGTGTCTATCTTCAGACTAAACCAGCATCTGCAGTTCCTTCCTACACATTGAGTTTAGTTTAGTTTAGTTTGGAGATGCAGTGCGGAACAGGCCCTTCGACCCACCGAGTCCGTTCCAACCAGCGATCCCCGCACATTGACATTACCCTGCGCACACTAGGGACAATTTAAATTTATACCAAGCCAATTAACCTACAAACCTGCACGTCTTTGGAGTGGGGGAGGAAACTGAATATGTTGGAGAAACCCCACGCAGATCACGTGGAGAAGTACAATCTCCGTGTAGACAAGCACCCGTAGTCAGGATCGAACCCGGGTCTCTGGCGCTGTAAAGGGCCTGTCCCTCTTTCACGACCTAATTCACGACCTTTTTTACTCATGGACATTTTTCATCAGGCTAGAAAAAACGCCCCGACCTACTCGATGCCACGAGTACCTACGACTAGCATCACGGCCTGCTACGACCTGCCTATGACCTCCTATGACCTCGTGGCGACCATGCTGCGAGTCTGTGTCAAGGGCAAACTCGGCAGAGGTCGTGAATTAGGTCGTGAAAGTGGGACAGGCCCTTTAGGCAGCAACTCTATCGCAGCGCCACCGTGCCGCCCAAGTGAGTTATGTCTGCCAGTTGTGAAAATGTGTAGAAAGGAACCGCAGATGCTGGTTTACACCAAAGATGGACGCAAAGTGCTGGAGCAACTCAGCAGGTCAGGCAGCATCTCTGGAGAAAGGGAAGAGGTGACATTTCGGGTGATCAGGGATGTATTGCTGAGGCTTTAGAACGCGCTGGTCAGACCGCATTTGAAGTATTGGAGAGGAGGTTTCCCCAGAATAATCCCAGCAATGATTGTGTTAACATATGATGAGCGTTTGACGGCACTGGGCCTGTACTCGCTGGAGTTTAGAAGGATGAAGGGGAATCTCTGAAACTTACTGAATAGTGAAAGGCCTGAATGGAATGGTTGTGGAGAGGATGTTTCCACTTGTGGGAGAGTCTAGGACCAGAGGGCAGAGCCTCAGAGTCAAATGTTATACCTTTAGGAAGGAGATGAGAAGGAATTTTGTTCAGTCAGAGGGTGATGAATCTGTGGAATTCATCGCCACAGAAGGATGTGGCAATGGATATTTTTAAGGTCGAGATTGACATATATTCTTGATTACTAAGGGTGCCAGGGGTTACGGGGAGAAGGCAGGAAAATGGGATTGAGAGGGAAAGGTACAGTAGATCAGCCATGATTGAAAGGCGGTGTAGACGATGGGCTGAATGGCCTAATTCTGCTCCTGGAACGAATGAAGTTATGAAACAAGGAGCTGCAGATGCTGGTTTACAAATAAAAACCACACAAAATGCTGGAGTAACCCAGCAAGTCGGGCAGCACCTCTGGAGAAGATGGACAGGTGAAGTTTCTGGTCGAGGTCCTTCTTCAGACTGGCTTGAAGAAGGGGCTTGACCCAAAACAATCCATGTTGTCCTGAGATGCTGCCTGACCTGCTGAGTTTTTCTTGCACTTTCTTGTGTTTCAACCAGCGAGTGCAGCTCTTTGTTTCAACGAATCGAACTACCCGCTCACTGAAGTCTGAAGAACGAAGAATTGGAGAGGAGAGGCGAGAGATGTTCAGGTGAGTTTAGTTTATGGTCACGTGTACCGAGGTACAGTGAAAAGCTTTTGATGCGGAAAGACAATACATCGATGACAATCGAGCCATTTACAGAGTACAGATACATGATAAGGGAATAACGATGAGGGGATACGGTGTTCCTACCTTGCATTTCCTGTTATTCTTCCTGGGTTTGCTCTCGACATCGAAGGCCAGAGGAAAGTAGGAGTAGGGTTTGATCCAGTTCTGGGGATAACTCCAGGAGACGTTGAACTTTCCTTGGATCTGATCGACCAACAATAACTGAGGAGGATCTGGCTTCACTGTTGCAGGAAAAGAGGGTTTAGGTTTATTATTGTCACATGTACCGACCGAGGTGCAGTGAAAAGCCTTGTTTTGCATGGCCTTTGATCAAATCAGATAGGTTCAGTTTAGCTTAGTGTAGTTTAGAGATACAGCACAGAAACAGGCCCTTCGGCCCACTGAGTCCGCGCCGACCAGCGATCCCGGCACACTAACACTATCCTACACTAGGGCAATTTACAATTACGCCAAGCTAAGTGAGATAGATCAGCCATGTGTAGGAAGGAACTGCAGATAAACACAAAATGCTGGGGTAACTCAGCGGGTGAGGCAGCATCTCTGGAGAGAAGGAATTGGCGTCGTTTCGGGTCGAGACCCTTCTTCAGACTGATGTCAGGGGAGTGGGCGGGACAAAGATAGAATGTAGTCTGAGACAGTAAGACTAGTGGGAGAACCGGGAAGGGGAAGGGGATGGAGAGATAAAGCAAGGGCTATCTGAAGTTAGAGAAGTCAATGTTCATACCACTGGGGTGTAAACTACCCAAGCAAAATATGAGGTGCTGTTCCTCCAATTTGCGCTGGGCCTCACTCTGACAATGGAGGAGGCCCAGGACAGAAAGATCAGATTGGGAATGGGAGGGGGAGTTGAAGCGCTGAGCAACCGGGAGATCAGGTAGGTTAAGACGGACTGAGCGGAGGTGTCAGCGAAACGATCGCCAAGCCTGCGCTTGATCTCGCCGATATAGAGAAGTTGACACCTGGAACAGCGGATACAGTAGATGAGGTTGGAGAAGGTGCAGGTGAACCTCTGCCTCACCTGGAAAGACTGTTTGGGTCCTTGGATGGAGTCAAGGGTGGAGGTAAAGGGACAGGTGTTGCATCTCCTGCAGTTGCAAGGGAAGTACCAGGGGAGGGGGTGGTTTGGGTTGGAGGGGACGATTTGACCAGGGAGTTTCAGAAGGAACGGTCTCTGCGGAAACCAGAAAGGGGTGGAGATGGGAAGATGTGGCCAGTGGTGGGGTCCCGTTGGAGGTGGCAAAAATATTGGAGGATTAAATGCTGTATGGGAAGGCTGATGGGGTGATGGGTGGAAGGTGAGGACAGGGGGGACTCTGTCCTTGTTACAAATGGGGAGAGGGTGAGTAAGAGCGGAGCTGCGAATGACTCTTTACCAATCTTTTATTATTCATATTTGGAATCATTGGTGAAGCCAACATGTATTGATCTTCAGGCACTCTCCACCCTCTGTAAAAATAACTTGTCCTGCACATCTCCTCTAAACTTTGCTCCATTAACTTAAAGCTATGCCCCCTAGTATTTGGCATCGGCGATCATTTCGCTGAACTCCTCCGCTCAGTTTGCCTATACCTCCCTGATCTCCCGGTTGCT
Source organism: Malacoraja senta (assembly GCA_038087875.1). Lineage (NCBI taxonomy): Eukaryota > Metazoa > Chordata > Chondrichthyes > Rajiformes > Rajidae > Malacoraja > Malacoraja senta. The sequence goes on from CM075977.1 coordinate 393,144,554, forward strand.
AAACACTTTAACTCCACCTCCCATTCCCAATCTGACCTTTCTGTCCTGGGCCTCTTCCATTGTCAGAGTGAGGCCCAGCGCAAATTGGAGGAACAGCACCTCATATTTCGCTTGGGCAGCTTACACCCCAGCGGTATCAACATTGACTTCTCTAACTTCAAGTAACCCTTGCATCCCCTCTCTCTCCATCCCTTCCCCTTCCCAGTTCTCCCACCAGTCTTACTGTCTCCGACTGCATTTTATCCCTGTCCCGCCCACTCCCGTGACATCTGTCTGAAGAAGGGTCTCGACCCGAAACGTCACCCATTCCTTCTCTCCAGAGATGCTGCATGTCCCGCTGAGTTACTCCAGTATTTTGTGTCTATTTTTGAGCTTGTACAGTGTCTGCTAGTGTCCATTCACGACCGACATCAATTAATTGCAAAGGGTCTCACCGATATCACCCACGTAAAAGGTCGTTTGAAGGATCTGGTACGAAACACTGGTTACGGCCTCCACAATAAAGGTGATGGGATCGTATTCCTCTGCGTAAGGGGAGTAGTCATCCTCGAAAAATTTGAGGTGGTGCTCGGTGCCAGAGCTGGAGTAGTTTAAATGACTGTAGGAGCATTCCGACACAACTCCGGAATTCCTGGGAATAGACAGGAGAGAAACAGGCCCGCTCAGCAGAGTGTATACTTGACAACCGCAGCAGTCCTCATTGAAACGTACAAAACAATGACAGGCATAGAAACAGAGAAGATAGGTGCAGGAGTAGGCCAATCGGCCCTTCGAGCCAGCACCGCCATTCAACGTGATCATGGCTGATCATCCCCAATCAGTACCCCGTTCCTGCCTTCTCCCCTTATCCCTTGATTCCGTTGGCACAGATAGAGTGGATGTGGAGAGGATGTTTCCACTAGGATGGGGGAGGGATGGAGAGAGAGGGAAAGCACGGGATACTTGAAGTTAGAGAAGTCAATATTCATACCGCTGGGCATTGGGCTGCCCAAGCTAAATATGAGATGTTAATGATCTCAGGGGTTATGGGGAGAAGGCAGGAGAAAGGGTTGAGGAGGGAGAGATAGATCAGCCATGATTGAATGGCGGAGTAGACTTGATGGGCCGAACGGCCTGAATCTGCTCCGATCACTTATGACCTTATATTCCTCCAATATGCATTGGGCCTCACTCTGACATTGGAGTAGCCCAGGGCAGAAAGGTCAGTGTGGGAATGGTGAGGGGGAGTTAATGTGTGTGGTACCAGACGCAGGAGCTGGCAATGAATTGTAAAATTGCAGGGATGGAGCTGATAGCGGTGGGAAGGATGGTGTTGTGTGGTAAAGCAAAGCAAGCTGACAACTCTTACCTTCTGCAGTACCTCACTTTGAAGAAGGCTGCAACGTGAGTTTGCCACGAACAGGTAATGAGACCAGCGAACGTTTTTGTACCACATTGCACTGGGGAGGTTAAAGAGACACAAGCTGTTCACATCTGATAAATCCCAGCGTAGATTTCCTTCCTGTTTACCATGTGGTTCAGGGAGATTTTTGATAAAGTTACAGAAACAGGCCCTTTGGCCCAGTGCCATGCCAAGCAAGACGCTCCATCTTTTTCACTTTTGTTTGAAGATTCAGGCCCTTCAGCCCGAGTCTGCCTCAACAATCCATTCCAGAGCATTAACACTATCCTGCTCACACTAGGGACAATCTTTAATTTATACCAAGCTAATTAACCTACAAACCTGCACGTCTTTGGAGTGTGGGAGGAAACCGAGGATCTTGGAGAAAACCCATGCAGGTCACGGGGCGAATATACAAACTCCATACAGACAGCACCCGTAGTCAGTATCGGACCCAGGACCCCAATCTCTGGTGCTGTAAGGCAGCAATGGGTGGTGCAGTAATGTAGCTGGTAGAGCCATTGCCTCACAGGTGCTGCCTGTACGGAGTTTGCACGTTCTCCCTGTGACCGCATGGGTTTTGCTCCTGGTGCTCCGGTTTCCTCCCACATCCCAAAGACGCGGAGGGTTTGCAGGTTAATTGGCCCTAGGGTTAAGGGTGCAGGTTAAGGGTGTCAGGGGTTATGCGGAGAATGGGGTTGAGAGGGAAAGATAGATCAGCCGTGATTGAATGACAGAGTACGTTAGGCCTAATTCTGTTCCGAGAACGTATGAACTTATCAACTTTGTAAATTGCATCCTAGTGTGTAGGGAGTGAACGAGAAAGTGGGATAACACGAGTGTGAATAGATGTATTGACATTTACACCTCACGCTGCCTCGGCAAGGCCAACAGCATAATCAAGGACGAGTCGCACCCCGGCCACTCCCTCTTCTCCCCTCTCCCATCAGGCAAAAGGTACAGAAGTGTGAAAACTCACACCTCCAGATTCAGGGACAGTTTCTTCCCAGCTTTTATCAGGCAACTGAATCATCCTACCACAACCAGAGAGCAGTGCTGAACTACTATCTACTTCTTTGGTGACCCTCGGACTATCTTTGATCAGACTTTGCTTGCTCCACCTTGCACTAAACGTTATTCCCTTATCATGTTTAGTTTAGTTTAGTTTAGTTTAGGGATATGCTGCGGAAATATGACCTTCGGCCTACTGAGTCCACAGCATTCCCCACACATTAACACTATCCTACACACACGTACTAGGGACAATTTACACTTATACCAAGTATACAAACCCAAGCCAATTAACCTGCAAATCTGTACGTCTTTAGAGTGTGGGAGAAAACCGAAGATCTCGGAGTAAACCCACGCAGGTCACGGGGAGAACGCACAAACTCTGTACAGACAGCGCCCGCAGTCGGGATCACTGTACCTCGGTACACAATTAACTAAACTGAACTGAACGGTGTGATCGATGGTCAGCATGGAGTCGATGGACCGAAGGGCCTGTTTCCACGCTGTTTGTATAAACTAAAATCAACCACCAGTGCTCTAGAACCACACACTGAACAACAGTAACCACAAGTCTTAGTCAGCAACAAGCCACTGTAGACATTGTGTAAGGTTGCACTCTGTACTTCAGCTTGCTATTAAGTTTTGGTTCCTAATATGACAGATAACACATTGTGTAGATACTGTATTTATTTGTCGTGCAGTAGCTTTAATGTGTCTGGAAAGATAGAGAAAGTAAGAATTTCATGGTGCCTTTGACAATCAAATAGTCTTGACTCTTTGGTGATAATAAAGATGGCTAAAGAATGCTCTGCTTGCTTTCACAGGTCGGGGCGTTGAGCATAAGACTCAGGAAGTCATGATGCATCTTTATAGGACATTGGTTTGGCCGCATTTGGAGGTTTGCGTGCAGTTCTGGTCACCCCAGTACAGGAAGGATGTGGAGGCTTTTGGAAAGGGTGCAGAGGAGGTTTACCAGAATGATGACTGGATTAGGGGGTATTAGCTATTAGAAGGTGTTAGAAGGTTGGACGGGCTTTTGATTGTTTTCTCTGGAATGCAGGAGGCTGAGGGGAGAGCTGACAGGAGAGGATGTTTCCACTAGCAGGCAACAGAGCAGGCAACAGAGACAGGCACGGGTTATTGATTGGGGACGATCAGCCATGATCACAATGAATGGCCGAATGGCCTCCTCCTGCACCTATTTTCTATGTTTCTATGTTTCTGTGTTAGTGGAAGAGTCTAGGACCAGAAGTCAGAGCCTCAGAATTAGACGTTCATTTGAGGAGAAATTTGTTTAGAGGGTAGTGAATCTGTGGAATTCTTTGCCACAGAAGGCGGTGGTGGCCAAGTCAGTGGATATATGTAAGGCAGAGATATGTGTAAGAAGGAACTGCAGATGCTGGTTTAAACCGAAGATAGACACAAAAAGCTGGAGTAACTCAGCAGGACAGGCAGCATCTCTGGAGAGAAGGAATGGGTGACGTTTCGGGTCGAGACCCTTCTTTAAGGCAGACATAGATCCATTTTTGAGTAGTACAAGCGTCAGGGGTTATGAGGAGACGGCGGGAGAGATAGATCAGCCATGATTGAATGGTGGAGTAGACTTGATGGGCCAAATGGCCTAATTCTGCTCCTATCACTGATGACCTTATAACCTTCATCTTCCACAATAATCACTACATTTACTTGGCTAAACTACTCTGACAGTACTTCATAAACTCAAACTCAAGGGCTTTCAGGTGTATGGAACTCTAGCATCTGCAGGTTTAAATCCCGCACTTGTCTTGCCTTTACTGATTTACGTTTATTATTGTCACATGCTATCCAAACAGATCAAATATACCATACCTAGATACAATTAGTTCAAACTCAAGTGCAATGGATAGAGCAAAGTGGAAGATACAGATTACAGGATATAGTTCTCAGCTTTGTAGCACTTATAGAGTTCCCCCAGTGTGGAAACAGGCCCACACGCCAACATGTCCCATCTACACCACTAGCCTGCATGGTGTAGGCTAGACCCACTAGCCTGCATTTGGCCCGAATCCCTCTAAACCTGTTCTTCTACAAAGTCCAATGTCCACAATGGGGTAAAGGTGAATCGGATTGGACCCCGACTTAAGGAAGGACCCTTCATAAGCCTGATAACGGAGGGGAGGAAGATGTTCTTGAGCCTGGCTGTTTCACCTTTCAACCTCCTGTATCTTCTGCCCGACGAAAGCAGGGGGGAAAAGGAACGACCGGGGTGGAACAAGTCTCTGAGGATGTTGACTACTTTAGCAAGGCAGCATGGTGTAGTTTAGTTTAGTTCAGTTTAGATTAGAGACACAGCGCGGAAACGGGCCCTTCGGCCCACCAAGTCCGCGCCGACCAGCGATCTCCGCACATTAACACTGTCCTGCACACACTAGGGACAATTTACATTTATACCAAACCAATCAACCTACAAATCCATACGCCTTTTGGAGTGTGGGAGGAAATCGAAGATCTCGGAGGAAACCCACGCAGGTCACGGGGAGAACGTACAGACTCCGTACAGACAGCGCCCGTAGATGGAGATTGTGTAGATGGAGTCAATGGTGGGAAGACTGGTCTGTATGATGGACTGGGCTACATCGACAACTCTGCAATTTCTTGTGGTCTTGGGCAGAGCTGTCCCCACACCAAGCTGTGATGCAACCTGATGGTAAACATTCTATGGAGCGCCAAGTTTGTCAAAGCTACAGGTGACTTCCCCAATCTACTCAGTCAAGTAGAGGTGTTGGTTAAAGCACACCAATGCCTCTACTTCCGAAGAAGGCATAGGAAGTTCAGCATGTCCCCAGCAACTCTCACCAACTTCTATAGATGCCCCTTTGAAAGCATCTTATCAGGATGCATCACAGCACGGTTTGGGAACAGCTCCATCCAAGACCACAAGAAATTGTAGCGAATTGTGGACGCAGCCCTGACCATCACACAAACCAACCAATCTTCCATTGACTCCATTTATACCTCACGTTGCCTCGGCAAGGCCAGCAGCACAATCAAGGTGAGTCGCACCCTGGCCACTCCCTCTTCTCCCCTCTCCCATCGGGAAATAATGTATAGAAGTGTGAAAACGCATATCTCCAGATTCAGGGACAGTTTCTTCCCAGCTGTTATCAGGCAACTGAATCATCCTACCACAACCAGAGAGCAGTCCTGAACTACTATCTACCTCTTTGATGACCTTTGGACTATCCTTGATCGGACTTTACTGGCTTTACCTTGCACTAAATGTTCTTCCTTTATCATGATACACTGTAAATGGCTCGCTTGTAATCATGTATTCTTGTTCCGCTGACTGGTTAGCACGCAACAAAAGCTTTTCACTGTACCGTGACAATAAACTGAACCAAACTGAAACTGAATCTGAAACTTGCATGTGTAGAAGGAACTGCAGATATTGGTTTAAACTGAAGATAGAGACAAAATGCTGGAGTAACTCAGCGGGACAGGCAGCATCTCTGGAGAGAAGGAATGGGTGACGTTTTGGGTTGAGACCCTAATTCAGACTGAAGAAGGGAAAACATGCAAATGTTCCAAATGTTGGGCGAGTCCAGAACCAGGAGCCACAGTCTTAGAATAAAAGGGAGGCCATTTAAGACTGAGGTGAGTAAAAACTTTTTCACCCAGAGAATTGTGAATTTGTGGAATTCTCTGCCACAGAGGGCAGTGGAGGCCAAATCACTGGATGGATTTAAGAGAGAGTTAGATAGAGCTCTAGGGGCTAGTGGAATCAAGGGATATGGGGAGAAGGCTTATTGATTGGGGACGATCAGCCATGATTACAATGAATGGCGGTGCTGGCTCAAAGGGCCGAATGGCCTCCTCCTGCACCTATTTTCTATGTTTCTATGTTTCCATGTCACCCATTCCTTCTCTCCAGAGATGCTGCCAGTCTCGCTGAGTTACTCCAGCATTTTGTGTCTATCTTTGGCTGTGACTTGCATGGTTTCCCAACTGCGGCTCACCTTGCTTGGACTGAAAGATGGGCGACTGGTCTTCCTCGCTGATCACCAGGTAGGTGTGCTTCACCAAGCTGCCGTTCTGCCAGCAGGTGTAGTTGCCGGCGTCCGGCTGGTCCACGTTCTCCAAGACGAGGTACCCGGACGTCTGCAGTGTCTCACCATCCATTTTCCAGCTGACGTTCATGTCCGAAGACCCTTTGCAGTCGACACTGAAGTCGCTCGTCCGTTTCACAACGCTCACTGTGATCACAGAGATAAGAGTCAGCTACGTATCCAGCACGGTGGCGCAGCGGTAGAGTTGCTGCCTCACAGCGCCAGAGACCCGGGTTCAACCCTGACTACGGGTGCTGTCTGTACAGAGTTTGTACGTTCTCTGGGATTTTCCCCGGGATTTCCGGTTTCCTCCCACACTCTAAAGACGTGCATGTTTGCAGGTTAATTGGCTTCGGTACAATTGTAAATTGTCCCCAGTGCGTGTGTGTAGGATAGTGATATTGTACGGGGCGATCACTGGTCGGTGTGGGCTCGGTGGGCCGACTTGCCTGTTACCGCGCTGCATCTCTAAGCTAACCCAAACTAAAGTGATTCAAATGTGGAGGAAGGAACAGCAGATGCTGGTTTACACCGAAGTTAGACGCAAAATGCTGGAGTAACTCAGAGGGTCAGGCAGCATCTGTGAAGAAAAGGAATAGGTGGCATTTTGGGTCGAGACCCTTCCTCAGACGGGTTCATATTCTTGCGTCTTGTAGTTGAAGACTGTGCTTTCTAGCCCCACTCCGGAGACCCTGCTACAGTGCCAGAGACCCGGGTTCGATCCTGACTACAGGTGCTCTCTGTACGGAGTTTGTACGTTCTCCCCGTGACTGTCTGCGTGGGTTTTCTCCGGGTGCTCCAGGTTCCCCCCACACTCCAAATACATACAGGTTTGTGGGTTATTTGGCCTCAGTAAATTGTGAATTATCCCTGGTGTGTGTAGGATAGTGCTGGTGTACGGACGGGGTGATCGCTAGTCGGCGTGGACTCGCTGGGCCGAAGGGCCTGTTTCCACACTGTATCTCTGAAGTCCAAAGTCTAAAGTAAAATAAAAATTTGAATTCATTGAAAGATATAGAGTGGAAACGGCCCTTCGGCCCATTGGGTCCACGCCGACCATCGATCACCCATTCACATAAGTTCTATGTTATCCCACTTTCCTATTCACTCCCTGCACACAGGGGGTCAATTTACAGAGGCCAATTAACCTGCAAACCCACGCGTCTTTGGGATGTGGGAGGAAGCGAGAGCACCGGGAGGCACCGCGCACGATCGCAAGGAAAACATGCAAACTCCACACAGACAGTACCCGAGGTCAGGATCGAACCTGGGCCTCTGGTGCAGTGAGGTGGCAACTCTACCATAAAAAGTTCCAGACTGCTAGTGTCAAAGCCATGGACTCCTCAGATTTGAGGTACTTGAGTGAGGTGATATGGGAGACCCTGCCTGCCCCTCATGAAGACGTGACGGATCCCTTAGTACAATGTAACGTTATGGGAAGGTGTCTAAATGGATGGGAGAATGGAATTTATCGTTAAACTCTGGGCTGGCAGACACTTGATGGGCCAATTGGCCTCCTATGTCATAAAGTCATAAGGTCATAAGTGATAGGAGTACAATTAGGCCATTCGGCCCATAAAGTCTACTCCACCATTCAATCATGGCTGATCTATCTCTCCCTCCGAACCCCATTCTCCTGTCTTCTCCCCATAACCCCTGACACCCGTACTAATCAAGAATCTATCTATCTCTACCTTAAAAATATCCTCTGACTTGGCCTCCACAGCCTTCTGTGGCAAATAATTCCACAGATTCACCACCCTCTGACTAAAGAAGTTCCTAAAAAAAACATCCTTTATTTCTGAGGTTGTGACCTTTAGTCATAGACTCTCCCACTAGTGGAAACAACCACTCCACATCCACTCTATCCAAGCCTTGCTATTATGGCTGGCATAGAGAGGTACAGCATAGAAGCAGGCCCTTTGGCCCATCGAATCCATACTGACCATCAGGCTGAGAGGGGTGATCCTACTCAGTGTATAAGATCGTTACAATTTACCTAAGCCAATTGACCTACAAACCTGCATTCTTTAGTGTGATAGGTCTATATTTTAGACTTTAGAAATACAGCAGGGAAGAAGCCCCCTTGGCCCATTGATGTCCACTCCAACCAACGATCACTCCATACACTACCACCACCCTACACACTTGGGACAATTGACCATTTTTACCAAAGCCAACTACCCTACAAGCCTGCACATCTCTGGAATGTGGGAGGAAACCGGAGAACCCGGGGGTAAAACATTCGCAGTTCACGGTGAGAACGTACTGACCGCACCCGTATTCAGATTCGAACCCGGGTCACTGGCGCTGAAAGGCAGCAACACCTACCGCTGTGTCGCCTAGTTGGTGAGAGGATGGCGATAGGAGATAGAAGATGCATTTTCATGTGATTTAAAGATGTAATGTATCTTCAGTTCAGATGGGGAAATCTGCTGTCTCTGGAGCTCGAGGGGAATTTGACTGGAATTGAAGCATCTTTACGTCAAGTCACGTGCAAGCTTACAAAAACCAAGAAAGTTATTTAGTCAGAGGGTAGTTAATGTGTGGAACTCATTGCTCCAGAGGGCTGTGGTGGCCAAGTCAGTGGATATTTTTAAGGCAGAGATAGACAGATTCATGATTAGTCAAGGGTCATGGGGAGAAGGCAGGAAAATGGGGTTAGCAGGCAGAGATCAGCCGCGATTGAATGGCGGAGTGGACTCGATGGGCCGAATGGCCTAATTCTACTCCTATAACTTGTGAACTTGTAAACTTGTTATGGGAGTGGTCACACTCCAAGGACGTCCATGCTTGTTGGTTAATTGGCTTGGTAAAATTTTTAATTGTCCCCAGTGAGCGTAGGATAGTGTTAATATGCAGGGATCGCTGGTCTCTGACATCATGTTCGGCACAGTCATTGTGGACCGAAGGGCCTGCTCTTGTGCTGTACTGTACTGTGAACTGTAACTGGGCGGCATGGTGGCACAGCGTTAGACCTGCTGCCCACCACCACTGACAGTGTCAGAGACCTGGGTTTGGCCTGGGCTACCGGAAACTGGAGGAGCAGCACCTCATATTCCGCTTGGGCAGTCTGCACCCTAGCGGCATAAACATTGACTTCTCCAATTCCCGGTAGCCCTTGCTGTCTCCTCCCCTTCTCAGCTCTCCCTCAGCCCTCGGGCTCCTCCTCTTCATTTCTCCTTTCTTCTCCCCGCCCCCCCCCCCCCACCCTACATCAGTCTGAAGAAGGGTTTCGGCCTGAAACGTTGCCAATTTCCTTCGCTCCATAGATGCTGCTGCACCCGCTGAGTTTCTCCAGCACTTTTGGCTACCCTGTCTACCGGTGCTTGTCCGTACGGAGTTTGTACGTTCTCCCCGTGACCTGCGTGAGTTTTCTCCAAGATCTTCAGTTTCCCCCCACACTCACAATAGGTTAATTGGCTTGGTATAAATGTTAAAAATAATTGTTAATGTGTAGCGGCCTAGACGAGGTCAGAAAAAGGCCAGACGCCAGGCGGGTTCAATTAGTAGACTTTAATCCCTACAGCGATCCCTGCCACAAATGTAAACATTGTCCCGGGTATATGTCGCGTAGTGTTAATGTGCGGGGATCGCAGGTCGGTGTGGATTCGGTGGGCCGAAGGGCCTGTTTCCACACTGTATCTATGAACTAGAGAGCGGTCCCGACCTCCGTCCCGCCCTCACATTAGTCGTCACTGTTTGTATCCCTTCATTATCACCGCTTCCACAGCCAACAAAGGACCATTGTGAGCTCCACCTTTCTTTGGTCATCGGCGCCGGCTGTTTGGTCTGTACCTATTCATACCTCTAGTTTCCCTCTCTCCTGACTCTTCAGTCCGAAGAAGGGTCTCAAGCCGAGACGTCACCTCTTCCTTTTCTCCGGAGATGCTGCCTGACCCACTGAGTTCATCCAGCATTTTGTGTCTATCTCTCACCTACCTCGTTGAACATTACTGGATTTTATCTTGCACTAACATTTTACCTTGCTATTGAGGCAGTGCAGCGAAGAAGGTTCACCAGGGTAATCCCCGGGATGGCAGGACTGTCATAAGAGTAAAGATTGGAAAGACTGGGCTTGTATTCACTGGAATTTAGAAGGATGAGAGGATATCTTGTCGGAACATATAAAATCATAAAAGGACTGGACAAGCTAGATGCAGGAATTTTTTTCCCCCAATGTTGGGGGAGTCCAGAACCAGGGGCCACAGTCTAAGAACAAAGGGGAGGCCATTTAAAACCGAGATGAAAAAAACTTTTTCAACCAAAGAGTTGTGAATTTGTGGAATTCTCTGCCACAGAAGGCAGTGGAGGCCGATTCACTGGATGAATTTAAAAGAGAGTTAAATAGAGTTCTCGGGGCTAGCGGAATCAAGGAATATGGGGAGAAGGCAGGCACGGGTTATTGATTGTAGATGATTAGCCAGGATCACAGTGAATGGCGATGCTGGCTCAAAGGGCCAAATGGCCTTCTCCTGCACCTATTGTCTATGTTTCTATGTTTAAACGTTGTACCTTTTATCCTGTATCTGTACACTGTGGACGGCTCGATTGTAATCATGTATTGTCCATTCACTGACTGTACAAGTTCATAAGATTATAATAGGGGCAGAATTAGGCCATTTAGCCCATCAAGTCCACTCTATTCAATCGGAGCATCCTAGCCAATACAGCTCACCCCCTCCAAGCCACCCTGGTCAACGGGTGGAGCACCTTCAGCAACAGACTGGTTCCACCAACGTGTAGCACAGATCGCCACAGGAGATCCTTCTTCCCTGTGGCTATTAAACTGGGCAACTCTTCCCCCTTCTGTCGTGGGGTAGACCGACTCTCCTTCCCCCCTCCCCCCCTCCCCGCCTCCCTCCCCCCCCACCTAAAAAATCTATGCGCATCCACAATCCTTTCCACTCGTCACTTTAATTTCATGGACCTTGTGTTTTATGACTGATGGCAGATCAACAGTTGGCAGATCAACATTTCCCTCCATTGACGAACTGTACACCGTAAGGGTCAGGAAGCGAGCAGATAAGATCAGCTCTGACCCCTCTCACCCTGGCCACAAACTCTTTGAATCACTTCCCTCTGGAAGGCGATTCTGAACTGTCAAAGCTGCCACAGCCAGACATAAAAACTGCTTTTTTTCCACGAATAGTAGCGAAGAAGCTAGAATGTCATTGTCCTAGGTACACAAAAATGCTGGAGAAACTCAGCGGGTGCAGCAGCATCGATGGAGCGAAGGAAACAGGCAACGTTTCGGGCCGAAACCCTTCTTCAGACTCATTGTCCTATCTGGGACACATGACAATAAACTCTCTTGGATCTTGAAACTTGAAAATCTGTAGCCTCCTTTTGCTCAGGTATTTTATTTAATTCACATGTTTAATCATTAATGTTTTATTATTAATGTTTAATGTTTTATGTGTCATTCCTAACTGTCACTGTATGTCACGTTGTCACTTGCGGGCGGAGCACCAAGGCAAATTCCTTGTATGTGAATACTTGGCCAATAAACTTATTCATTCATTCAATTTCCCTCCAGAGATAAATAAAGTTCTGTTGTATTATATCGTAATTCATGGCCTAATTCTGCTCCTATCACTTATGAACTGGTTGAAGATCGGAGGCGGAAACACTTACGATTCTCTGGGTATCTGTCCAGCGCGGAGTATCGGCCCAACAGAGCGATGGAAATGAGAAGACGAAGGAGTAAACAACACATCTAGAGGAGAGCAAGAGACAGAGACATCAACATCCTTTATTTCCACAGCAGTGCACAGTCTATGTTCACAGTGGCGTAGCGGTGGAGTTGCTGCCTTACAGCCCCAGAGACGTGGCAGAAAACTGGAGCACCCAGAAGAAGTGCCTCATGGTGACAGGGAGAACATGCAAACTCCACACAGACAGCACCAGAGGTCAGGATGGAACGTGGGTCTCTGGTGCTGTGAGGCAGTGGTTTAGTTTAGCTTAGTTTAGTTTAGTCTACATATACAGCAAGGAAACAGAACCATCAGCCCACAGAGTCCGTGCCGACAGGCCATCACCCCGTACTTTAGAATCATCCTATACACTAGGAACAATTAACAATTTTACTGAAGTCAATTAACCTACAAACCTGTACGTCTTTGGAGTGTTAGAGGAAACTAGAGCACCCGATGAAAATTAGGGCCAGCACGGTGGCGCAGCGGTAGAGTTGCTGCCTTGCAGCGCCAGAGACCTGGGTTCGATCCTTTCTACGGGCGCTGTCTGTACGGTGTTTGTACGTTCTCCCCATGACATGCGTGGGTTTTCTCCAGGCCCTCTGGTTTCCTCCTACACTCCAAAGGCATGTAGGCTAACTGGCTTCAGTAAAATTGTAAATTGTCCCTTGTGTGTAGGATAGTGTTAGCGTAGGGGGTGATCGCTGGTCGGCCCGGACCCGGTGGGCCGAAGGGCCTGTTTCCATGCTGTATCTCTAAAGTCGAAAGCTTTCATCACTATTCACCCCAACAACTCTCACCAACTTCTAGAGATGTGCGCAGTAGCATAATCAAGGATGAGTCTCACCCCGGTCACTCCTTCTTCTCTAAATCTTTGCCTAAATGTGTCTTAAACGTTGTGATATTATCGGCATCAGCTACTTCCTCCGGCAGCTCATCCCATGCCCTTTCCACACTTTGTGTAAAAAAGTTGCCCCTCAGGATCCTATTTCTCCCCCCTCTGCTTAAAACTTACAATGCTATGTACGACAGTGATCGCAACTTCTACTGTGTGGATGGACGTTGGCTCACTAGGAGCTCATCCGCCCTTTGACAGGTCTTGTTTTTGGTCCTGCTGGGGGTCCACAGCCCCTCCTCACCTGGCAAACCAGGTGGGGGAGACGGTTTAGGCGCAGACTATCTGACCATGGAGCGGGTAGCACGGGATTACATGGTACCCGTGGCGGGGGGAACTCCCCCCCCCCCCCGACCTGCCCATCGGAAACCAGCACCACTGCGTCGCTAATATTTTCAACGATTTAATAATAATAATGCTTAAACCTATGTCCTCGATTTCCCAACTCTGGGTAAAAGACTGTGCTTTTACCCTATCTCTTCTAGGATCTTGTATGTTGAGAATTGTGAAGCTAGAGGAGGGAATGCAGGTGACAGGTGGATACAGGTGGGGTGGAGGGGGGGGGTGAATGGGTGAAGTTAGGCCGGAGATGAAAACCCTTTGTCCACCCAGGAGACTGATGTGGGCCAGATCTGGGTGACACAAGGAGTGGTCCTCTGATGTAGAGGTGCAGGGTAGGGACTGGTGCTCCAGTTTCCTCCCACACTCCAAAGACGTGCAGGTTTGTAGGTTAATTGGCTTTTGTAAAATTGTCCCCAGTGTTCAGGATAGGACTAGTGTATGGGTGATTGTTGGATGGCGTGGACTCGAAGGGCCGAGGGGCCGGTTTCCATGCTGTATCTGTAAACTAAACTAAACTAAACTAAACCATACTACACTCCAAAGACGGACAGGTTTGAAGAAGGGTCTTGACCCAAAACGTCGCCAATTCCTTCTCTCCATAGATGCTGCCTCACCCGCTGAGATTCTCCAGCATTTTGTGAATACCTTCGATTTTACCAGCATCTGCAGTTCTTTCTTAAACATAAAGGTTTGTAGATTAATTGGCTTGGTTTAAATGTAATATTGTCCCTAGTGTGTGTAGGATAGTGTTAATGAGGGGGGATTGCTGGTCGGCATGGACTCGATGGGTTAAAGCTGTTTCGGCGCTGTATCTCTAATCTAAACTAAATTAAATTAAACTAAACTAAGTTAAGGTTAACTAAATTAAACTAACCTAAACTAAATTAAATTATACTAAACTAAACTGAATATGCACTCAAAACACATTGTCTTTTCCAGCACATCAATGTTCTTTTATGCATTTAATCTTTCCTTACATGTCCTTTTTGGACAATAAGGTCATTTCAAGACCTCGGGAGTGTTTAGATTCATAAATAGTCCGGGCAGTGGACAAATAAAAATTTCCGTCGAAAGAGCAGGGTCAAGAATCAGAGTTTGGACATATGAGAGATAGAGAGAGACTGATGATGGTGGACAATAACTCCAGCCTGCCTCCCAGCCAGCCTTGATCCACTGCAGGTAGACATAAAAAGCTGGAGTAACTCAGCGGGTCAGGCAGCATCTCTGGACAGTAGACAATTGACAATAGGTGCAGGGGTAGGCCGTTTGGCCCTTCGAGCGAGCACCACCATTCAATGTGATCATGGCTGATCATCCACAGTACCCCGTTCCTGCCTTCTCCCCATATTCCTCGACTCCACTATCTTTAAGAGCTCTATCTAACTCTCTCTTGAAAGCATCCAGAGAACCAGCGTCCACTGCTTTCTGAGGCAGAGAATTCCACAGATTAATAACTCTCTGGGTGAAAAAGTTTTCCTCATCTCCGTTCTAAATGGCTCACCCCTTATTCTTAAACTGTGGCCCCTGGTTCTGGACTCCCCCAACATCGGGATCATGTTTCCTGCCTCTAGGGTGTCCAAACTCTTAATAATCTTATATGTTTCAATAAGATCCACTCTCATCCTTCTAAATTCCAGTGTATACAAGCCCAGTCGCTCCATTCTTCCAACATATGACAGTCCAGCCATCCCGGGAATTAAACTCGTGAACCTACGCTGCACTCCCTCAATAGCAAGAATGTCCTTCCTGAAATTTGGAGACTGAAACTGCGCACAATACTCCAGGTGTGGTTTCACTGGGGCCCTGTACCACTGCAGAAGGACCTCTTTGCTCCTATACTCAACTCCTCTTGTTATGAAGGCCAACATGCCATTAGCTTTCTTCACTGACATTTCGGGTCGGGGCCCTTCTTCAGACTTCTGAGTCTTCTTCAGTGTGTCTTATTCTTCAGAGATGCTGCCTGACCCGCTATGATACCCCAGCATTTTGTGTCTATCTTCGGGGTAAACCGGCATCTGCAGTTCCTCGAGTCTGAAGAAGGGTCTCATCCCGAAACGACACCCATCCCTTCTCTCTGGAGATGCTGCCTGTCTCGCTGAATTACTCCAGCATTTTGTGTCTATCTTCGGTGGAAACCAGCGCCTGCAGTTCCTTCCTACACTACACTTGCCTGTGGTGTCCACCGCCCATCCTTATCATAGAACGGGTGAAAGCGCTTTGCGGTCGTTAAAGTACCTCTGAAACATAGTCACAACTGCATTGCAGGCAAATAGATATAGATTCAGACTCAGATTCACATTTAGTGTCACATGCACCAATTAAGGTACAGTGATATTAGAGAGGACCATATACAGCTACCACCCACACACAAGCAAAGAATGACTTGTCAACCGGGGAAATTTGGCCACAATCTCAGTGGAGCAGCACAAGTCCCCGTGATATTATGTTCTCATCTCTGGAATTGAGAATGAATTTGCAACATGGGTTGGAACTACATGATTGCGAGCAATTTTGGACCCCCTGTCTGTGGAAGGATGTGGTGGCGCTGGAGCGGGTTCAGAGGAGGTTCACTAAAATGATCCCAGGAACGAGTGGGTTAACATCTGATGAGCGTTTGACGGCCAAGGGCCTGTACTCGCTGGAGTTTAGAAGGATGAGGAGGGGGGACCTCTTTGAAACTGACCGAATATGAAAGGCTTGGATAGCATGGATGTGGAGAGGATGTTTCCACTGGTGGGAGAGTCTAGGACCAGAGGTCAGAGCCTCAGATTTAAAGGATGCACCTTTTAGGAAGGAGATGAGGGCAGATTTGTTTCGTCAAAGTGTGGTGTATCTGTGGAATTCTTTGCCACAGAATACTGTGGCGGCCATCAACTAATATTTTGAAGGCAGATATAGGTAGATTCTTGCTTAGTACGAGTGTCAGAGGTTATGGCGAGAAGGCAGGAGAATGGGGTTAGGATAAAGAGATAGATCAGCCACGATTGAATGGCAGAGTAACTCGATGAGCAGAATGGCCCAATTCTGCTGCTATCACTTCTGAACTTATGATTTATAAACATATAAAATGTAGATATATAGATTTTGGATATACTGTGCGGTAACAGGTCCTTCGGCTCACCGAGTCCGCGCCGACCAGCGATCACCACGTACACTAACACTATCCTACACACACACTAGGGACAATTAACACTTTTACCGAAGCCAATCAACATCAACCTACAAACCGGTACGTCTTTGTATGGTGTGTGGAGACTGGAAACAGGGAGAAAACCCATGCGGTTACAGGAAGAACGTACAAACTCCGTACAGATAGCACCCGTAGTCAGGATTTACCTATCACCTTAGCTGTGAGGAGGATGCTAGGAGGCTGCAAGGTGACTTGGATAGGCTGGGTGAGTGGGCAAATGCATGGCAGATGCAGTATAATGTGGATAAATGTGAGGTTATCCACTTTGGTGGCAAAAACAGGAAAGTAGACTATTATCTGAATGGTGGCCGATTAGGAAAAGGGAGATGCAACGAGACCTGGTGTCATGGTACACCAGTCCATTGAAAGTAGGCATGCAGTTGCAGCAGGCAGTGAAGAAAGCGAATGGTATGTTAGCATTCATAGCAAAAGGATTTGAGTATAGGAGCAGGGAGGTTCTACTGCAGTTGTACAGGGTCTTGGTGAGACCACACCTGGAGTATTGCGTACAGTTTTGGTCTCCAAATCTGAGGAAAGACATTCTTGCCATCGAGGGAGTACAGAGAAGGTTCACCAGACTGATTCCTGGGATGGCAGGACTTTCATATGAAGAAAGACTGGATAGACTCGGCTTGTACTCGCTAGAATTTTGAAGATTGAGGGGGATCTTATAGAAACTTACAAAATTCTTAAGGGGTTGGACAGGCTAGATGCAGGAAGATTGTTCCCGATGTTGGGGAAGTCCAGGACAAGGGGGCACAGATTAAGGGGAAATCCTTTAGGACCGAGATGAGAAAACATTTTTCACACAGAGATTGGTGAATCTGTGGAACTCTCTGCCACAGAAGGTAGTTGAGGCCAGTTCATTGGCTATATTTAAGAGGGAGTTAGATGTGGCCCTTGTGGCTAAAGGGATCAGGGGGTATGGAGAGAAGGCAGGTACAGGATACTGAGTTGGATGATCAGCCATGATCATATTGAATGGCGGTGCAGGCTCGAAGGGCCGAATGGCCTACTCCTGCACCTATTTTCTATGTTTCTATGTTTCTATGATTGAAAACGGCTCCCTGGCATTATTCATTAGTGAGGTCTGCTCCCGCCTTTCAATCTTAGTTGATCTATCTTCCCCTCTCAACTCCATTCTCCTAGCGTCTACCGACACCTAATCCCTGACACCCGTACTCATCCCGGTGGCGCAGCGGTAGAGGTACCAACCCAGAGTCCTGGGTTCGATCCTGACCACGGGTGCTGGCTGTGGGGAGTTTGCACCTTCTCCCCCTGACCTGCAAGGGTTTTTCACTGAGATCTTCGGTTTCCTCCCACACTCCAAACACGTGCTGGTTTGCAGGATAATTGCCTTGGTATAAATGTAAAATTGTCCCTAGTGTGTGTTAATGTGCGGGGATCGCTGGTCGGTGTGGACTCGGTGGGCCGAAGGGCCTGTTTCCATATTGTTTCTGTAATCTAAACTTACCTAAACTAAAGTAAACTAAACTAAACTAAATTAAACATTAAATTCTCTAATTTTAGGAAACTACATAACCTCTGCCTTCTTCCCCTGCCCCTCTTTGCCCGCACCCCCCCCCCCCCCTTACCCTGTACCACACCCGGACTATCATCTATTCTCCCCTCCCCCCTCCCCTCTGGCTTCATTATTTGGAACTGTTTACTCCTTTTGTCTCATACCTTCTCTCTCGTCATCTCTGGCCTTTGTATGCCCATCTGCCTATTAATAACCTCTCACTGTATCCATCTACTGCTTAGACACAAAAGGCTGGAGTAACTCAGCGTGTGTGGCAGCATCTCTGGAGAGAAGGAATGGGTGACTTTTTGGACCGCGACCCTTCATCAGACTCCTGATGACTAGTCCAGCAATCTGATGAAGGGTCTGGACCCGAAACATCACCTATTCCTTCTCCATGATGATCAGCCATGATCACGTTGAATGGCGGTGCTGGCTCGAAGGGTCAAATGGCCTACTCCTGCACCTATTGTCTATTGTCTATTGTCCAGAGATGCTGTTGACCCGCTGAGCCATTCCAGCATTTTGTGTCTATCTTCGGTGTCAACTAGCATCTGCAGTTCCTTCCTACAATCCACCTGTGTCCTGCCCCTCTCTCTTCCAGCTATCTCCACCTCCTTCACAGTCACTCTGAAGGAGGGTATTGACCCTACGTTCACCTATCCATGTTAGATGCTGACTGACCCGCTGAGTTACTCCAGCACTTTGTGCCTTTTGTGTTTGTAAACTAGCATCTGCAGTTCCTAGTTTCTACTTAGAACAATGAGAGGTGATCTCATTGAAACACTTAAGTTCTTATGGGGCTGGAGAGATTAGATGCAGGAATGTGGCTTCTGCTGGCTGCAGGGTCGAAGATCAGGAGACACCATCAAAAAATACAGGTCAACCATTCCAGATAGTGATATAAAGAAACATTCAGGTTCATAAATCATAGGAGTAGAGTTAGGCCATTTGGCCCATCAAGTCTACTCCGCCATTCAATCATGGCTGGTCTACCTGTCTCTCAAAACCCCATTCTCCTGCCTTCTCCCCATAACCCCTGACACCCGTACTATTCAAGGATCTGTCAAATTCTGCTTTAAAAATTACCAATGACATGGCCTCCACAGCCTTCAAGCCAATTAACCTACAAACCTGTACGTCTTTGGAGAGTGGGAGGATACCGAAGATCTCGGAGAAAACCCTTGTAGGTCATGGGGAGACCGTACAAACTCCTTGCTGACAAAAATTAGGCTATTCGGCCCATTAAGTCTACTCCGCCATTCAATCACGGCTGATCTATCTCTCCTTCCTAACCCCAT
Organism: Malacoraja senta; assembly: GCA_038087875.1. Classification (NCBI taxonomy): domain Eukaryota; kingdom Metazoa; phylum Chordata; class Chondrichthyes; order Rajiformes; family Rajidae; genus Malacoraja; species Malacoraja senta. The sequence goes on from CM075977.1 coordinate 393,163,977, forward strand.
TCTCCTGCCTTCTCCACATAACCTCTGACACCCATACTAATCAAGAATCTATCTATCTCTGCCTTAAATATATCCACTGACCTGACCTCGACAGCCTTCTGTGGCAAAGAATTCCACAGATTCACCATCCTCTGACTAAAGACATTCCTCCTCATCTCCTGCCTAAAAGAACGTCCTTTAATCCTGAGGCTGTGACCTCTAGTCCTAGACTCTCCCACTAGTGTAAACATCCTCTCCACATCCACTCTATCTAAGCCTTTCACTATTCTTCTAAACTCCAGCGGGTGCAGGCCCAGCGCCATCAAACGCTCTTGTAAACCTCCTCTGGACCCTCTCCAAAGCCGGCACATTCTTCATTAGATATGGTGCCCAAAATTGCTCACAATATTCCAAATGCAGCCCGACCAGCGCCTTAGAGGGCCTCAGCATCACATCCCTCTTTTTGTACACAAGCCCTCTCAAAATAAATGCTAGCAATGCGTTTGCTTTCTTTATTACCGATTCGACTTGCAGATTAACTTTTTGGAAATGACGTCTTAGTTATTATGTTCTGGTACCTACAACAACAGGGTATGCACCGCGGGAATATATCTGTGTAGGAAGGAACTGCAGATACTAGTTTACACCGATGATAGATGCAAAGTGATGGAGAGAAGGAATGGGTGACATTTTCAGGAGTCTGAAGAAGGGTCTCGACCCGAAATGTCACCTATTCCTTTTCTCCAGACGTGCTGCCTGACCTTCTGAGTTACTCCAGCTTTTTGTCTCGGGAATATACTCCCTGTTCCTTGGTCCCCCCAGTTTGCAAAACCCATCGGTAATGTGACAAATATTGCGCAAAAGTCTCAAGAGCCCACGAGAGATCAACCTGAGTCTAATTAATATATTTTGAGAGGCACAGTACATTCTAGAGAGCCGTCCTAACCTCCCATCTGCCTCACTGGACACCTTGGAACTATCTTGAATCAGACTTCGTCGGACTTTATCTTGCACTAAACGTTATACCCTTTAGCCTTCTATCTACACTGCGGACGGCTCGATTGTAATCATCTATAGTCTTTGCACTGGATAGAATGCAACGGAAATCTTTTCACTGTACCTCGGTACATGTGACAATATTAAACTAAACTAAACTGATTCATAATAAAGAAACACAAATATGTAAGGTCGCAGTTGTCTCGTGGTAGAGCAGAAACATTTAACTGGATTGCACTTTTTGTGAGATTGAGGCCAATATCCACCTTGTGCAGTTAGAATTTGACTTTTTAAGTTAAGATACAAAATATGGTTTTCAGGATGCAGCCTTTGTTTAGGCCGCGTTTGGAGTTTGTGTGCAGTTCTGGTCACCCCATCACAGGAAAGATGTGGAGGCTTTGGAGAAGGTGTTTAACAGAATGCCGCCTGGATTAGAGGGTTTCAGATATGGGGAGACGTTGGATAGAAGAACCGGCCTCCACCGCCCAACGATCCCCGCCCACTAACACTCTCCTACACATACTTGGGACATTTATTTACATTTATACCAAAGTCAGCTAACCTACAAACCTGCATGTATTTGGAGTGTGGGAGGAAGCCGAAGATTTCGGAGAAAACCCACCAGGTCACGGGGAGAACGCACAAACTCCATACAGACAGCGCCGATGGTCAGGATCAAACCCGTGTCTCTGGCGCTGTGAGGCAGTGGCTGTACCGCTGAGCCACCGTGCCGCTATTACATTCTTCCATTTTTTCTTAAACTGAACTCAAACTCCAAGGTGCCCTTGCCAACTTCCACTGATACAACGTAAAAAGCACACTCAGGTAACATTACAACTTGGCTTGGGAACAGGCTCTGCCCAAGTCTGCAAGGAACTGCAGAGAGTTGTGGATGTAGTCCACTCCCACCGTTGACTCCATCTACACTTCACAATGTCCAGCATTGCAACCATTTCTAGCAACCAACATAACCAAAGACTTATCCCACCCTGGTCATTCCCTCTTCTCCCTGCTCCCTTCGAACAGAATGATACAAAAGCTTGATAGCGCGCACCACCAGACTCAGGAACAACTTCTTCCATTCTGTAATCCGGCTTCTGAACCGTCCATCCATGAGCCAGGTAATAGTCCCGATTTTTCCAACCTATCCCCTTGCAGACATTGGACTTTGTCTCTGGAACCGGGCGGCACGGTGGAGCAGCGGTTGAGTTGCTTCCTTACAAGGCCAGAGACCAGTGTTTGACAATAGACAATCGGGAATAGACAATAGGTGCAGGAGTAGGCCATTCAGCCCTTCGAGCCAGCACCGCCATTCAATGTGATCAAGGCTTATCATCCCCAATCAGTACCCCGTTCCTCCCTTCTCCCCATATCCCCTGACACCGCTATCTTTAAGAGCCCTATCTAGCTCTCTCTTGAAAGTATCCAGAGAACTGGCCTCCACCACCCTCTGACGCAGAGAATTCCACAGACTCACAACCCTCTGTGTAAAAAAGTGTTTCCCATCCATTCTAAATGGCTTACCCCTTATTCTTAAACTGTGGCCCCTGGTTCTGGACTCCCCCAACATCGGGAACATGTTTCCTGCCTCTAGCGTGTCCAAACCCTTAATAATCTTATATGTTTCAATAAGTTTCCCTCTCATCCTTCTAAATTCCAGAGTATACAAGCCCAGCCGCTCCATTGATCCTGACTACGGGTACTGTCTGTACGGAGTTAGTATGGTCTCCCCATGACCTTTGTGTGTTTTCTCCGGGAAGCTCCAAAGACGTACAGGTTTTTAGGCTAATTGGCTTGGAGAACAGTGTTAGTGTTCGGGCTGATCGCAGGGCGGTGCACTTGGGTAGGATGAACGGGCAGTTTCTGAGCTGTATCACTAAACTAATCGAAAGTAAACTAAGCTAACCTGTTATGCTCCAATGCTGAGAAAGTGTATACAACACTCTGGCATTTTTTTTTATCTTTGCTCTATCTGTAGTACTTGAGTTTAGCTTGATTGCATCCAGATATAGAATTATCTGATTGAATTGGATAGCTCACAAACAAAAGCCTTTCACTGTAATATTAATAATAACTATTACTTTATTGTCATTGTAGTGGTGCAAACAACAAAATTCAAGCCCACTGTCTGAGCGGAGCTCAAATGTCCAAGATTTAAAAAAAATAACAATAAAATAACAGCAAAAAAAAGTGAGAAAAATAAGAATTATTCATACACTCACGTGCACATACTGTGACATACACACAGATTCACACACGCATACACATTATGCCTACGTATGCACCCTTACCAGAATTCAAGATATTCCACACACAAGGTGATTGTCCGCATATAAGATATTGCACAGAATAGTGTTATAAAAATAAATATGATAAATGAATATATCAGTATACCTTGGTATATGTGGTAATAATAATCCATACCTACAACTTACAAAACTTCAACCACAGTGATGTTGACTAATTAATGATTAATTTTTGTTTCTAAAAAAAAATCTGCAATATCTACAAGAAATAAAATCACCATTTTGATCCATATGGCAATCAATTTGGGACTGAGATTAATTAATATTAATTCCCAAATAACTAGTCTTCCCATTTCTAAAGTAATAATTAGGTTAGTATTGCAACATTTGCTTCTTAGGGCAAATTTATTGCTTTTGACAAAATTAATCCCACAATGAAAAAAAATAAAAAATAAATATAAAAAATAAAATATGTTTAACAGAAGAACTATGAGCTAAAAAAAACCACACAGATAAAGTATTAATGCAACAAAACATAAATCCCAAATAAATTCCAATGTATTTACCATCCAAAACCAGTTCAGATAGTCCTGGGTTTGAAATCCAGTTCAACCTACCTTACTGCCTTTTTCTGTCCCTGCCAATATAGTGATTTGGTTACATACACTAACCTTCTATTGACAGTGGATGGAGTTTTATACAGTATCACGCCCCCTCATTTTACCAAATATGGATTGCGCCAATCCATGACTGAGAACTCTTGATTACACACAAAAAATTCTTCCATTTCTAAGAACCTTCGAAGGAGGAAAAAAATCAATTGAAAACCCCTCAGCCAGGTTGATGGCGACTCCCACTGCTCACCCATACAAATACACAGACGTTAACCGAATCAAGGAATACAACTTCCTTCCTAACCTCTACCCTAGTTTTCAACTATCCCCCCCCCCCCCACCCCCACGATGCCATCGACACTGAAAACCGAAAGAAAATTGATTTCCAAGGCAAGAGTGTTTTATTGTCACATCTCGTGCCCAGAGTGGGGGAATCGGGGAATCGGGGACCAGAGGACATAGGCTTAAGGTGAAGGGGAATAGATTTAATAGGAATCAGAGGGGTAACTTTTTCACACAAAGGGTGGTGGGTGTATGGAACGAGCTGCCAGAGGAGGTAGTTGAGGCAGGGACTATCCCAACGTTTAAGAAACTGTTGGACAGGTACATGGATAGGACAAGTTTGGAGGGATATGGACCAAACACAGGCAGGTGGGACTAGTGTAGCTGGACATGTTGGCCAGTAGTGGGCAAGTTGGGCCAAAGGGCCTGTTTCCACACTGCATCACTCTACGACTCTATGACTATGTCCCAGATAGAATAATGACATTTTTACTTGCAGCATCACAACAACAGTCACTCTAAAATGTTGCGGCCATTTCCTTTTGCACCACGGTGTCGCAGCAGTCGAGTTGCTGCCTCACAGCGCCGGAGACCCGGGATTGATCCTGACTACGGGTGCTGTCTGTACGTTCTCCCAGCGACCGAATGGTTTTTCTCCGGGTGCTCTGGTTCTCTCCGGGTGCTCCAGGTGCTCCGGTCAGCGTGGACTCGGTGGGCCGAAGCGCCTGCTTCCGTGCTGCATCTCTAAAGCCTAAATTTTAAAATAAAGACCTATCTTCTTCTGTTATTACATCGTAACCTTGGACCCAAGTCAATTACTCCCTACCTCTTATTGCATAGAGTTATTGAGTCATACAGCTTGGAAACAGGCCCTTCAGCCCCTTGCCTATGCAAACCATGATGTCCCATCTATACTAGTCCTACCTGCCTGCATGTTGCCCATAGCCCTCTAAACATTTCCTATTCATGTGCCTGGTCAAACATTTTTTTAATTGTTCTTATAGTACCGTGTGCTGCCTTTGGGATGAACATTTAATTCCGCCTTGGATTTGAATAGAGAAAGAATAATCGTTTGAGAAGAAAGGGAAAGATTTCACACCATAGTTAGTGAGGAAGGAACCATGGAAGAGAAGGAAATGTGTTGATGAAACAGACCAATAATTAGTTGCAACAGGTATTTAGAACTGCAATATTGATTGATTGAAAGATATGGAAACATGGAGATAGGCCCTTCGGCCCACCAAATGCAGGCTGCCCATTGATCGCCCGTTCATATAGGTTCTACGTTATCCCACATTCACATCCACTCCCAACGCACTAGAGGCAATTTTACACAGGGCCAATTAACCTACAAACTCACACAGCGAATGGCCTAATTCTGCTCCTATCACTTGTGATCTTATGATCTTATAACGTCATATATCCCGAAATGGATCAATGAAATTCTTACTTGAGGCAGCACAACAGGTATTGATTAGCAAGGGTGTCAAAGGTGTATGGGGAGAAAGCAGGAGAGTGGGGCTGAGAGGGAAAGATAGATCGGCCATGATTGAATGGCGCAGTACACTCAATGGGCCGAATGGCCTAATTATGCTGCTGCGTATTATGGTCTTAAAAACATCTTTCCTCTATTACTCTCAGCCTTCCAACATTACGGTTGATTTGGAAAGATAGGTCGATTGGTTGACTTAGTGGACTTGTTCTGTTTGGCCACTGCCTGAAATTAGTATTGCAGAGCGTTACTGCGCCCAGTGGGCCCTCCGTCCCGACCCACGCCCGGGGTGTCCCAGACCCACATGCAGTAGCCGCCCTCGACCGCGCTATTCCTTCCTCTGGTTCTGGGGGGGCGGGTCCTGTGGCGGCAGCCTATACACGGGCCACTTATGCTCGAACCCTCGTCAGGAAGTACGAGGGCGGGCACGTGACGTCATGGGCTAGAGGGAGTGTCCTGGTACTTAAGGTCATCTCACCTCGAGACCACGAGGTGTTCAACCGGTAGCTGAGCCCGAGGGAACAACCTCGCTCAGCTACAGCAACACTGTTATGATAGACGGCACCAACCTAACGTGTCAGCACTGAATAGACGACTCTTTGAACCGACCTGACGTCTCATCTTTATTCACCACGTCCGGTGCCGCTATAAGTTTAGTTTATTATTGTCACTTGTACCGTGTACCGAGGTGCAGTGAAAAGCTTCTTTGCTGTGTGCTGTCTAGTCAGTAAAAAGTCTAAAACATGATTACAATCAAGAGGTCCACAGTGTACAGTTACAGGATAAAGGGGATAACATTTAGTGCAAAGTTAAAGTCCAGTAACGTCCGATCAAAGATAGTTTGGAGGTATGTAAACATAGTACTCAGTGGGTACCATAATAAATAACAAGAAGTGTCTCGACCCGAAACGTCGCCCATTCCTTCTCTCCTGAGATGCTGCCTCACCCGTTGAGTTACTCCAGCATCACCTATAATAAATAACACGGTGTACAATAAAAGTTAGTAAAACAATATAGTGCGAAAATAAAAAATAAAGCCAACAGTCCTGAATACAATCAAGGCAGTTCATTGCTCATGTTCATAAGTGGTAGGAGCAGAATTAGGACATTCGGCCCATCAAGTCTACTCCACCATTCAATTGTGGCTGATCTATCTCTCCCTCCTAACCCCATTTTCCTGCCTTCTCCCCATAACCCCTGACACCCGTACTAATCAAGAATCGCCTGTCAATCTCTGCCTTTAAATTAACCATTGAAATTAGTCACCCACTGACTGAAGAATTTCCTCCTCATCTCCTTTCTAAAGCTATGACCTCAATCAAGAATCTGTCAATCTCTGCCTTAAAAATATTTTTAAGGTAGTTTTGGAGTTTGGTTGAAGTTTATAGCATTCACTAATCTTTCAACTTATCAAGAAACAAAATAAGGAAATCTTAGAATTCGCAGGATATTCCAGGAACTTTGTGGCCATTAGATGCACAGAATCTCTTGCCCAGCGTAAGGGAATGGAGGACCAGAGGACACAGGTTCAAGGTGAAGGGAAAGGTTTTAACAGGAATCTGAGGGGTAACTTTTTCACAAAATGGGTGGAGGGTATGGAACAAGCTGCCAGAGGAGGTAGTTGAGGCTGGGACTATCCCAACATTTAAGAAACAGTTAGACGGGTACATGAATAGGGCAAGTTTGGAGGGACATGTGCCTAACGCAGGCAGGTGGGACTAGTATAGCTGGGATATGTTGGTCGGTGTGGGCAAGTTGGGCCAACGTGCCTGTTTCCATTCTGTATCACTGTATGACTCCATTAATGCATTTATGGAATTATATTAATTTATTAGGAAACAATCTCTCAGTAAATGTGTGACACATCTCTCACACATAAGAAATGGAAATTCACATTAATTCCACATGGTCACCGGGAGAACATGCAAACTCCACACAGACATCTGAGGTCAGGATTGAACCTGGGACTCTTTCGTTGTGATGTTGCAGTTCTTTAGAGTTCAGTTTCGTTTTTGGTGACATTTAGACTTTAGACTTTACAGTTGGAAACGGGCACTGAGTCCGTACAGACCAGCGATCACCCGCATACAAGTGTTTAAGAAAGAACTGCAGATGCTGGAAAAATCGAAGGTAGACAAAAATGCTAGGGGAATTCAGCAGGTGAGGCAGCATCTATGGAGAGAAGGAATAGGATAAGGGTCTCGACCCGAAACGTCGCCTATTCCATTTCTCCATAGATGCTGCCTCACCCGCTGAGTTCCTCCAATATTTTTGTCTACCCGTACACTAGTTCTATGTTATCCCACTCTCGCATCCGATACACACTGGGGACAGAAATTTACAGAAGCCAATTAACCAACAAACCCGCACGTCTTTGGAGCGTGGGAGGAAACCGGAGCGCCACAGGGCGATCACGGGGAGAAGAAGCAAACTCAGACACACAGCACCCGAGGTCAGGATCGAACCCGGGTCTCTGTCACTGTGACCCAGCAGCTCTACTGCTGCGCCTTAAATTCTTGGAAGAGTACCTCCTAACATTTCTGACACTCCTGATACCTCCCATGTGATATCTCTCAATGAAACTGGAGGATTAGCAGATCATAATGTGACTCACTGCGGAAGTAATATTTTCCTCCTCGCTATTTTGAGGAAGAAGCAGAGTGCTGCCCTCAATGTCCCAGTGACGTCCAATCATTTTGCCCATGTTCGCATCTTTCACGTGGAAGGCAACTATTTTTGCCTATCCAGATCTACGCCAGCCCACAAATTAACCCTATTACCCACTGGTTTTCACTGGGGTATTGGTATATTGGCCTTCAGCAGAGAGCATATTGAGTACAGATCTAGCAAAACATCATGTTATCATAAGGTCATAAGGTCCTAAGTGATAGGAGTAGAATTAGGCCATTTAGCCCATCATCTACTCCACCATTCTATCATGGCTGATCTCCCTCCTAACCCCATTCTCCTGCCTTCTCCCCATAACCTCTGACATCCGTACTAATCAAGAATCTATCTATCTGCCTTAAATATATCCACTGACTTGGCCTCCACAGCCTTGTGTGGCAAAGAATTCCACAGATTCACCACCCTCTGTCTAAAGACATTTATCCTCATCTCCTGCCTAAAAAAAAGTCCTTTAATTATGAGGCTATGACCTCTAGTCCTAGACGCTCCCACTAGTGGAAACATCCTCTCCACATCCACTGTATCCAAGCCTTTCACTTTTCGGTAAGTTTCAATGCGGTCCCCTCTCATTTTACTAAACTCCAGCGAGTACAGGACAGTGCCGTCCAACACTCATCATAGGTTAACCTACTCATTGCTGGGATCATTCTCGTAAACCTCTACTGGAACCTCTCCAGAGCCAGCACATCCTTCCTCAGATATGGGGCCCAAAATTGCTCACAACATTCCAACTGCCTTACCAGCGCCTTATAGAGCCTCAGCATTATATCCCTGTTTTTGTACACAAGCCCTCTTGAAATAAATGCTAGCATTGAGTTTGCTTCAGCATACACAAACTTCCTGGCTGCCAAACATTTTTTAACAAACTTTAATACGCACTTTGGCATTAAAACAAACTTAATACAGAGAAATGTGACACTTAATTGGAACCTGAGGCACGACTTTTTCACAGAGAGTGATGGGTATATCAAACGAGCTGCCAGAGGAGATAGTTTAGCCAGGTACTTTGAGCATTTTATTAGAATGCTGGATTCTTTTAAATGCTGATATAGTATCAACATCTAATAGTTGAACAGGTATATGACCACATCATTCATTGCCACAGAAGGCTGTAGAAGCCAAGTCAATGGACATTTTTAAGGCAGAGATTCATAGATTCTTGATTAGTACGGGTGTCAGGGGTTATGGGGAGAAGGCAAGAGAACGGGGTTAGGAGGGAGAGATAAATCAGCCATGATTGACGACTGTAGATTTGATGGGTCGAATGGCCTAATTCTGCTCCTATCACTTATGAACATGAATTTATGGATAGGAATTATTTCAATAGACATTAGACAATAGATAATAGGTGCAGAAGTAGGCCCTTCGAGCCAGCATCGCCACTCAGTGTGATCATGGCTGATCATCCCCAATCAGTACTAATCAGTTTTCACCGAAGATTAGTACACAAAATGCAGGAGGAACTCAACGGGTCAGGCATCATCTCTGGAGGAAAGGAATAGGTGACATTTCGGGTCAAGACCCGTTCATCAGAGTGAGAGTCGGGGAAGGGGAAACTAGAGGTATGGGAACCAAGCAGAGCCAGCACCGGTGACTCAGGAAAGGTAGAGCCCACAATGGTCCATTGTTGGCTGGGGACGAGGTGACAACAAAAGCATACACACGGTGAAATGGACTAGAGGACTAGGGTGGGAGAGGGATGTATAGAGAGGGAGTGTAAGGATTAATTAGTCATAGAATAATAGCGTCTAACAGCATGGAAAAAGGTCCTTCGGCCCAACTTGCCCACACCGGGCAAACATGTCCCAGCTACACTAGTCCCACCTGCCCACATTTGGCCAATTTCCTTCTAAACCAGTCCTATCCATGTACCTGTCCAATTGTTTCTTAAACATTGCGATAGTCCCTGCCTCAACCACCTCCTCCGGCAGCTTGTAGTTGAAGCGAGAGAAATCAATCAAGATAAATCGATAGTAGCTCACTAGTATAGCACTGAGTCTGAAGAAGAGTCCCGACCGGAAACATCGCCCATTTATTCACTAATGCTGCCTGAGCTGCTGTTACTCCAGCACTTTGTGTTTTTTTTCTCTCAAGATAGCAGTTCCTGCAGTTCCACGTGTTACTTGGTCTATCTGCACATTTCCATTTCCCGTGAGCGAGTGATCGATGGTCGGCGTGGACGCGCTGGGCTGAAGGACCTGTTTCCACCCTGCAACTTACAAAGCCATCAATCAATCTTGATATGTAGGAAGGGACGGCAGACGCTGGTTTACACCGGAGATAGACACAAAACACTAGAGTTACTCAGCGGGTCAGGCAGCATCTCTGGAGAGAAGGAATGGGTAACGTTTCGGGTCGAGACCCTGCTTCACACTGAGAGTCGGGGGAGTGGGAACCGAGGGATATGACATAGAACAAATGAGTGAAAGATATGCAAGAAGACAGATCAAAGCCAGCAACGATGATCAAGGAATGGTGGTGCCTTTTAATTTACAAAAAGCCGAGAAAATTGGTGGAGTTGCAGGTAGCCAGGAAGGTTGCCAAGGGATACAGCAGGATATAGGATACGGGTGGTGCAGCGGTAGAGTTGCTGCCTCACAGCGGGTTCGACCCTGACTACGGGCGCTGTTTATATGGAGTTTGTACGTTCTCTCTGTGGCCACATTGGTTTTCTCCGGTTTTCTCCCACATTCCAAAGACGTACAGGCTTGATATCAATGTAAATTGTCCCTAGTGTGTGTGTAGGGTAATATTAGTGTGCAGGGATCGCTGGTTGGCCTGTTTCCGCGCTGTATCTCTGAACTAAACTAAACTAAACTAAACTAAACTAAACTGCACTAAGCCACACATCATAAATCCTAAAGCCGCCCATCTTTTGGTGAGATCCCCTCGTTCTTTTGAAGGATGGGAGAAATGGAGTCACAGATTCTCAACAGAAAGGATTTGTTGAGTTATTCCCAAGGATAGCAGGAAGATACGACCACAAGGAACTGCGATCCCGGTTTATATGAAAGATAGACATAGCATAGAAACATAGACAATAGGTGCAGGAGTAGGCGATTCGGCCCTTCGAGCCAGCACCGCCATTCAATGTGATCATGGGTGATCATCCCCAATCAATACCCCGTTCCTGCCTTCTCCCCATACCCCTTGATTCCGTTAGCCCTCAGAGCCAAATGGTTGGAGTAACTCTGAGGATCAGGCAGCACCTGAAGAAGGGTCCCGACACAAAATGTCACACATCCTTTTTTGTCCAGAGATGCTGCCTGTCCTGCCGAGTTACTCCAGCACTTTGTGCCGACCTTCAGCATCTCTGGAGAAGATGGATGGGCAATGGTTTGGGTAGGAAGGGGTGAAGAAAGGCCCCGACCCGAAACGTCACATGGTCCATGATCTCAAGAGATGCTGCCCGACCTGCTGAGTTACTGCCGCCCTTTGTGTCCATCTGTGGGGAGAGGATATCTCATCCAGGTCACCCATCCTTCCCTCTCAGGGGCAGTTGAAATTAAACCCCTCCCCACCCCTTGATTGAAGTTTAAAACCATTGCCCCTTGGGACAGAATCCCAAGAAAAAATCTACCACTCTGCTCATCTAATCCCTGAGGATAATCCCAGATGTATTGTCTTTCCGCTGACTGGATAGCACGCAACAAAAGCTTTTCACTGTACCTCGGTACACGTGACAATAAACTAAACTGAACTGAACTAAACCAGAAGCAGAGTTCCTCCATTTTCAAATGCTCTCAAATCAAGAAAAGATCCTTTAATCTGCAACAATGGACAAATCAGCCTGAGAGAATTTTAATTCCAGTAGAAACAAGGAACTGCAGATAGACACAAAAAACTGGAGCAACTCAGCGGGTCTGGCAACTTCTCTGGAGAAAAGGAATAGGTGACGTTTTGGGTTTCAACCCGAAATGTCACCTATTCCCTCTCTCCAGAGATACTGTCTGTTCCGCTGAGTTACTCCAGCATTTTGTGTCTATCTTCAGTGTAAACCAGCATCTGCAGTTATTTCCTACACAAGGAACTGCAGATGCTGGTTCATACATATAAAGGGCACAAAGTGCTTGAGTAACTCAACGGGTCAGGCAGCACCTCTGAAGAACATTGATAGGTGACCTTTTGGGTCGAGGCCATCCTTCAGACCAGACCCCAGGGTGCAATTCCAAACAATGCCACTAGATGGTGATCATTTGAAGGAGGCTTGTTTAAGAAGGAACTGCAGAAGCTGGTTAAATCGAAGGTAGACAAAAATGCTGGAGAAACTCAGCAGGTGAGGCAGCACCTATGGAGAGAAGGAATAGGTGACTTTTCAGGTAGAGACCCTTCTTCAGGCTGAGAGTCGTGGAGAGGGAGAGACAGAGATAAGGAAAGAGTAGGTGTCGAAACTAGATATCAATAGAGCTGCAGGTCAAGGAAAATGTAGAATAGATCATTGTTAGTTGGGAGAAGGTGACAACAAAGCAAACAGAGATAAATTGTAATCAGGGAGACTGGTGGGAGAACTGGGATGGGGGAGTCCTTTTCCGCTCCTGGGCGCTCAAGTTGCCGAACCAAGCCACGATGCAACCAGTCAGCATGCTCTCTACTGTGCACCTGTAGAAGTTAGAGAGAGTCCTCCTTGACATACTGCATTCCTGCAGGTGCTCTATTTTCCTCCCACATCCGAAGACGTTTATGTTTGTTGGTTAATTGGTCTCTGTAAATTGCCCCCAGTGTGCAGGGCGTTGATGACAAAGTGGGATAACGTAGAACTAGTGTGAACGGGTGATGGATAATGCCAAACTCGCAATCATTAGTTAAAGCCTTCACTGCAGTCAGGTAGCTGGAGAAGGTCTCCCCTCGCCGCTGATTACGTGTATAAAATAAGTATCTAGTGACAATTACGTTATTTTTTGGTTCACAGTATGTCCGAAACTTATTCTTCAGCGGTTGTATTTTGTCACTTTCCTCAGGGGTGAACCGAAAGGTCTCATAAAGCTCCTGAGCTGCTGGTCCAGCCACGTGGAGAAATGTTGCACACCAAATCTTTTCAGGCTTACCCGTCAGTTCTGTTGCCGTCTCGTACAGCTGGAATGCCCTTATCCAGTCTTTATAATTCTTGGCCAAGTTTCCTTGCATGGAGAGTGGTCCCGGAACCTTGAATCCTGCCATTCGTTTCTTTAGTTGTTTTTCCCCAACCCAAACCGTCGCCTGTCTATTCCCCTCCACAGATACTGCCTGACGGGTCGCGTCACAATTGCGAACCTCGTGTCCTGTTGTCGAGACAACAACCTTTCCCTTAACGTCAACAAGACAAAGGAGATCGTGATCAATTTCAGGAAGTGAAGCGGTGAACACACCCCAGTCTGCATTGACGGCGCCGAAGTAGCGATTTTTTTGTTTAGTTTAGGTTTAGTTTCGTTTAGAGATACAGCGCAGAAACAGGCACTTCGGCCCACCGTGTCCGCGCCGACCAGCGATCCCCGAACTCTAACACTATCCTACACACACTGGGGACAATTTACATTCACACCAAGCCAATTAACCTACAAACTTGTATGTCTTTGGAATGTGGGAGGAAACCGGAGATCCCGGAGAAAACCCATGCGGGTCACGGGGAGACGTGCAAACTCCGTACAGGCAGCACCCGTAGTCAGGATCGAACACAAATGCTGTAAGGCAGCAACTCTACCACTGCGCCACCATGCTGCCCACAAGATGGTTGAAAACTTCAAATGCCCAGGAGTCAATATCACCAATAACTTCTCCTGGAGCACACATATTGAAGCAAAGACCATGAAAGCACACCAACTTCCTTAGAAGGCTTAAGGACCTGTCCCACCAGCATGCGATTGCATGCGTCTAGCGCGACCAAACGTGGTCGCTTGAGGCGTACGGGCCGCGCGGGGCCGGTCCCACTTCGAACCGCGGAGGCGTATGGAGTTGTGCAGGGCTGGTCCCGAAATTGCGCGGGGCTCCGAAAATCCTGCACTGTCCGAAAATTCCGCGCACCAACGGCCTGTCGGCCCGCAGGCGCATTGAGGGCGTACGCAGGGTCTTGACGGCGTATGCAGCATCTTGACAGCGTACGCCTAGCGCATGGTGTTGCGCGATGACGTCACCGCCCGGCGTGCCGTTGCGTGATGACATCACCGCCCGATGCCGTGCGACGTCCAAATTCAGTCGACCCGCCTCCTGCCCGGCAATCGCATGCTGGTGGGACAGGCCTTTTAGGATGTTTGACTATCTTTGATCGGACTTTACTAGCTTGTTACATTTACAGTGTTAAACACCATTAACACTGTAAATGGCTCAATTGTAATCATATATTGTCTTTCCGCTGACTGGTTAGCATGCAACAAAAGATGTTCACTGCATCTCGGTACACGTGGCAATGAATTAAACTAAACGAAACAATTGTGTAGGAAAGAACCAGATGCTGGTTTAAATTGAAGATAGACACAAATTGCTGGAGTGACTCAGCGGGACAAGCAGCATCCCTGGAGAGAGGGTATTGGGTGACGTTTCGGGACGCGGCCCTTGTTCAGACTGATGTCAGGGGAGAGGGAAACACAGAGATAGAATGTCACAGAGAGGGAGCAACTAGAGAGGATGTTGCTGAACTCTTGTCAGAGAGAGGAGGAGAACTTCTTCAAAGTAGGCTTCCCTCAAGGAGATTTCGCAGTCTTCAAGGTAGACATCACAATACTCTGAAAATCTCGGCAATTCTAGTACCCGTAGTTGTTGATTTTACAGAAGGTACAAATGTTTCAAAGGTTTCAAAGGGCATTTATTGTCTTCTTCTTCTTAGGCCCCCTTCGGTCTTGGCTGACCATGGGTGTCTCCAGGGTTGGAGGACGCCTGTGCGTGACTTTGTTTAACGTGGGGAGACTGGTGCACAGACAGCCACCCCACGGTCCTTGACAGATCTGGGTCAGGCTCCAGTGGCATGGAGTCCAAGACGACCGGAGACACTTTTTTGCTGCAGCCTTCATCCGCCTTCCCAGCCGTCGTGACGCTCCACTAAGGTCAGCCATCGTCCTCCGCCTGTTCCACCGTTGAGGTCTTGGTTGGATTGCTCTTTGTCAGGGACCTCCCCCTCGACCTTACCGCCATGGGTGGTCCCTACCAGGAGCATAGCTCCAGACGGCATCGCTCTCAGGATCTCAGGTCCACACAAGCTTCTCCACCACGACAAGGTGACAATCCACGGAGAAATGTCACCTGTAGCAATTAAGGTACAGTAAGACATGCGAATTACCATTCAGCCTTCTCGAAAAATTAAACCCAAGCAGATTGGATTCTGTGCTGTACCTACACAGTTTTTGGGGACTGCACTGAAGAAATAACTAGAACAGGGGAACAGAGGAACAGCAGGGACTGAGGTCCTTACCTCGGTCAACCACAGCTGAACAGTCCCATGGTGGTTGAACAATGGGGCTCTCCCTCAGTACGAGTGATGTTGGCACCTTGATTCACTCGGAGAAACTCTGTGAGCTCTGAGGGGTGTACAGGCAGCGTACCGAGGTGACCAGAGCAACGTAGGCACGAGGAACTGGAATCTCGAGCAAAAGACAAACTGATTCCTGGGATGTCAGGACTTTCATATGAAGAAAGACTCGGTAGAATTTAGAAGATTGAGGGGGGATCTTATAGAAACTTACAAAATTCTTAAGGGGTTGGACAGGCTAGATGCAGGAAGATTGTTCCCGATGTTGGGGAAGTCCAGAACAAGGGGTCACAGTTTAAGGATCAGGGGAAGTCTTTTAGGACCGAGATGAGAAAAACATTTTTCACACAGAGAGTGGTGAATCTGTGGAATTCTCTGCCACAGAAGGTAGTTGAGGCCAGTTCATTGGCTATATTTAAGAGGGAGTTAGATGTGGCCCTTGTGGCTGAAGGGATCAGGGGGTATGGAGAGAAGGCAGGCACGGGATACTGAGTTGGATGATCAGCCATGATCATATTGAGTGGTGGTGCAGGCTCGAAGGGCCGAATGGCCTACTCCTGCACCTATTTTCTATGTTTCTAAGTTTCTATGTGTCTATGGTGGAGAGTAACTCAGCGGGTCACAGAGTCAAGGAGGCATAGAGTGATAGAGTAGAAACAAGCCCTTCGCCCACACCGACCAATATGTTCCGTCCACATCAGGGGGTAACACTACACTACATAGGGGTGGCACAATGAGTGAATGAATGAATAGGTTTATTGGCCAAGTATTCACATACAAGGAATTTACCTTGGTGCTCTGCCCGGAAGTGACAACCTGACATACAGACCAGTTAGGAATGACACATAAAACATTAATAATAAAACATTCTTATTGTTTAAACATGTGAATTAAATAAAATACCAGAGCAAAGGGAGGCTACAGATTTTTGGTTATTGAGTAGAGCTACTACTCGTGGAAAAAAAGCTGTTTTTATGTCTGGCTGTGACAGCTTTGACAGTCCGGAGTCGCCTTCCAGAGGGAAGTTGCAGCCTCACAGCACCAGCAACCCGGGATAGAACCTGACTATGGGCGCTGTCAGTATGGATTTTGCACATTCTCCCCGTGACTGCGTGGGTTTACTGTGGGTGCTCCAGTTTCCTCCCACATTCCAAAAACGTACATGTTTGTAGGCGAATCGGCTTCTGTTAATTGTATATTGTTGCTCGTGTGTAGGATAGTGTTAGTGTACTAACACTGATCGCTGGTCAGTGCGGACTCGGGGGGCTGAAGGGTCTGTTTCCGCGCTGTATCTCTAAAAAACGAAAAAAAGTCACAACCGCCTAAGTTTAGCCCATATCCCTCAAAACCTATCCTATCCATGTACCTGCACAAATATTTTTTAAATGTGATATTACCCCCCTCAACTACCTCCTCCGGAAGCTCGTTCCACACACCCAGCACTCAATGTGGAAAAATGTTGCCCCTCAGATTCTTATTAAATTTTCCCTCCTCATCTTAAACATATGTCCTCTGGTTCTTGAGCAAAATACTCTTGTGCGCTCCTTGAGGTACCAAGGTCTAAGCGGAAGCTCAGAGGGGATAGAGCTTTTTCTGTTGCTGCTCCGGCACTCTGGAACACCTTGCCGCTGCACATCAGACAGGCCCCCTCACTATCCATCTTCAAATCCTCCCTAAAAACATATTTTTATTCTTTGGCTTTCGACACTGGCTGAGGCATTGCCCCTGTTTTTAGTGCTTTTAATGTCTTTTAATTTTTAGTGTGTTTTTTATAGTCCTTCGTTTTACGGTTTGTAATGGTTTTTAATTGTTTGTAATAGCTTTTTGTTCGTGATTTCTCATGTACAGCACTTTGTGGCAACTGTGGTTGTTTAAAGTGCTTTATAAATAAAGTTATTATTATTATTATTATTATTCATGATCTTATAAAGCTCTATTAAATCACCCCACAACTCTGTGGGTGAAAAGGTTTTTCCTCATCTCAGTCTTAATGGCCCACCCTATATTCTTAAACTGCACTTAAACTTTTTAATTATTTGAGAACTCCCTTTACAGCCAATTGCATATTTTGTGCTGAGCAATAAGTATAATGACTCATAATGCAGCCAGCTTATTGTCAACATGAACATCTACAAGGTTGTGAAATGTTACGTCAGTCAATGACGCCGGCAGTCGCCCAAAACATCGCCAAGTGGGACAGGCCCTTTAGGATTTGATATTTTTACTGTGGATTCTTGATCAAAAGCCCTGTCTCACTGTGCGAGTTGACCCACGAGTGACCCCGAGTGAAAGACTCGTGGTTGCGTACGAGACTCCAAGTTTATGATCAAGAGTTTAACCGAGTTCCCACGGGTATGTCTAAGTTTGCCGTTTACTTCTCATTTCTGCGATGTTCCAAGTTCGTCTCCCGAGTGTACCAAGTTCCTCTCCCGTTAATCTTGAGGCAACGTGTTGAAAAATCATCACATGTTAAAAAAATGATGTCATGCTTTTTTTTTTACATACTATAAAAAGCCTGCCTTGTTTAAATTGGCTCATTTGGAAAAAAATGTCTGCAAGAAGGCTATTGGAGTCCAGGATGGTGATGTTTTTTGTTCGAGTGCTGTATGCAGCAGCCCTTTATGTGATGCAAGGACGCTTGTGTAATGAAAGCAGAAGAGAGAGAGTAAAGAGGAAAATTAAGAAGAGGTCAGTTGGTGAAGCCCCTGTTTCAAAGGAGATCTCTCCTGGACAATATAAAAAAGCTGCTTAATGTGCTGTGCGAAGAGGATAAATCTGCATTTAAAAATGTCATCAGAATTTCACCTGAGCTCTTTAATGAGCTGAAGAATAACAAGGTGCATGTGAAATCTCACCTACCTGTTTCAGTGACAGGCACCCGCAGCCAGTGAATGAAGACACCCCCATCTGTCCCCCTCCTCTCCCTCCACTCTCCACCCTCTCTCCTCCACCCCCCCCCCCCAATTTGGAAATGTCATCCCATCACCCATTCCTTCTCTCCAGAGATGCTGAGTTAAAGAGTTCCCACTTGCAGCAGCATAACAGGCCAGTAAACACAATACTCATAGATAATATACTAAACAAAGAAAATATATATTAAAAAATCCAGTATTATTGCAAAAATCCCAAAGTCCTTAGTGCAACCAAGGCAGTTTGTAGTTCATAGTTTAGTTAGCATTTGTTGCGTTCAAAAGCCCGGTGGTTGTTGGGAAGAAGCTGTTTTTGAACCTGGAGGTCATGGTTTTCAGATTCTTATACCTTCTGCTCAGCAGGAATGAAATGAGAGCATGGCCAGGGTAGTGTGGGTCCATGACAATGCTGGCTGCCTTTTTGAGGCAGCACCTCCTATAGAACCCTTTGATTCAGTAAAGTTGAGTAAAGAGATCGGGAATCTGGCATCAAGGCTTGAGAATAAAACCCAGCCTTTAACATCCGCATAATGAAAGAGTTGGTGTTGTCCTACGGAACAGGGGTTCAGGAGAGGTGAACAAAACCCTGTCTTCTTCAACAGCACTGGTAGAGATGGCTTCTGGACGTGACTGGCAAACCTCAGATTAGGCTGCCATGAAGTGTCATAAAATGTTCTCACGCTGTTCCTCAATACTGGTTTGTCTTAAGGTTGTGAGCTCAGTCCCAAATACATAAAATCAATACATAAACTTCAAGCAATTTTTTCTTTTCAACCCACTCTGTCACCTTATCAATAACTTGCTTAACTTTGTTAAGCAGAATTTGTCTTTAAAAAGTCTATGTTGGTGTTCCTTAACTGATCCATACTTATCCAAGTAACTGATATTTCTGTCCCTGATTATTGTTTCTAAAAAGAGTTCTCACGGTAGACTCACGAGTCACAAAGGTAAACGCACGGGCCACTACGTTCTTACAACGAGTTTGAATGTTTCAAATTTTTAACCTCAAGAGTACATTTTACTCGTGGAAAAGTTTAAACATGTTTGAACTTTTTCAAGAGTTAACAAGTTTCACGGGTACCTGCCGTTAGCGCCAAGAGTCGCTAAGTTGCGTCCACGAGTTCCGACGTTCCCGCTACGTTAATTGTACGTGATTACCACGAGTTAAATTTGTTTTAAACTCGGGGTACCTCGTGGGTCAGCTCGCACAGTGAGACAGGGGTTTTAGTAAGAGTATCAGTGGTTATGTTGAGAAGGTACGAGAATGGGGTTGAGAGGGAAAGATAGATTACCAACGATTGAATGGCGGAGTAGACTCAATAGGCTGAATGGCCTAATTCTGCTCCTATGAGGAAAGATTGGAAGGACTAGGCTTGTATTCACTGGAATTCAGAAGGATGAGAACGGATCTTACAGAAACATATAAAATTATAAATGGACTGGACAAGCTAGATGCAATAATTTTTTTCCCAACGTTGGGGGGAGTCCAGAACCAAGGGCCACAGTCTAAGAATAAAGGGGAGGCCATATAAAACTGAGATGAGAAAAAAAACGTTTTCACCCAAAGAGTTGTGAATTTGTGGAATTCTCTGGCACAAAAGGCAGTAGAGGGCAATTCACTGGATGAATATAAAGAGAGTTAGATAGAGCTCCAGGGTCCAGCTGAATCAAGGGATTTGGGGGAGAAGGCAGGCACGGGTTACTGATTGTGGATGATCAGCCATGATCACAATGAATGGTAGTGCTGACTCGAGGGGCCAAATGGCCTCCTGCACCTATTTTCTATGTTTCTATGTTTCTATATTTCTCTGTTTCTATCACTTATGAACATATGGGTGGAGGGGTGACGTAGCGGAAGAGTTGCTGCCTCACAGCGCCAGAGACCCGGGTTCGATCCTGATTGCGGGTGCTGTCTGTACAGAGTTTGTACGTTCTCCCCGTGACCTGCATGGGTTTACTCCGAGATCTTCGGTTTCCTTCCACACTGCAAAGACGTAGAAACATAGAAACATAGAAAATAGGTGCAGGTGGAGGCCATTCAGCCCTTCGAGCCAGCACCGCCATTCATTGTGATCATGGCTGATCGTCCCCTATCAATAACCCGTGCCTGCCTTCTCCCCATATCCCTTGATTCCACTAGCCCCTAGAGCTCTATCTAACTCTCTCTTAAATCCATCCAGTGACTTGGCCTCCACTGCCCACTGTGGCTGGGAATTCCATAATTTCACAACTCTCTGGGTGAAAACGTTTTTTCTCACCTCAGTCTTAAATGACTTCCCCTTTATTCTAAGACTGTGGTACCTGGTTCTGGACTCGCCCAACATTGGGAAATTTTTTCCTGCATCTAGCTTGTCCAGTCCTTTTATAATTTTATATGTTTCTATAAGAACCCCCTCATCCTTCTAAACTCCAATGAATACAAGCCTAGTCTTTTCAATCTTTCCTCATATGACAGTCCCGCCATCCAAGGGATCAATTTCGTGAACCTACGCTGCACAATCACAAGGATGTCCTTCCTCAAATTAGAAGACCAAAACTGTACACAATACTCCAGATGTTGTCTCACCAGAGCCCTATACAACTGCAGAAGAACCTCTTTACGCCTATACTGAAATCCTCTTGTTATGAAGGCCAAAATTCCATTAGCTTTCTTCACTGCCTGCTGTACCTGTAAGCCAACTTTCAGTGACCGGTGTACAAGGACGCCCAGGTCTCGCTGCACCTCCCCCTTACCTAACCTAACCCCATTGAGATAATAATCTGCCCCCTTGTTTTTGCGGCCAAAGTGGATAACCTCACATTTATCTATATTATACTGCATCTGGAATTCATCTGCCCACTCACTCAACCTGTCCAGGTCACCCTGCAACCTCCTAACATCCTCTTCACAGCTCACGCTGCCACCCAGATTTGTGTCATCCACAAACTTGCTAGTGTTGCTCCTAATTCCCTCTTCCAAATCATTAATATATATGGTAAACAGTTGCGGCCCCAACACTGAGCCTTGCGGCACTCCACTCGCCACTGCCTGCCATTGTGAAAAGGACCCGTTCACTCCAACTCTTTGCTTCCGGTCTGCCAACCAATTTTCTATCCATGTCAACACCCTACCCCCAATACCATGTGCTCTAATTTTAGTCACCACTGTCCCGTGCGGGACCTTATCAAAGGCTTTCTGAAAGTCTAGATACACTACATCCACTGGCACCCCTTCATCCATTTTACTTGTCACATCCTCAAAAAATTCCAGAAGATTAGTCAAGCATGATTTCCCTTTCATAAATCCATGTTGACTTGGACTAATCCTTTTAACGTACAGGTTTGTATGTTAATTGGATTGGTAGTAATGTAAAATTTTGTGCGGACTCAGTGGGCCGAAGGGCCTGTTTCCGGACTGCGTCTCGAAACTAAACTAATGACTTATGATCTTATGAACAACTATTTGTAATCCTCGCCGCTGTCATCTCAGGAAGCATTTCTTCAAACTCTCTCCCATGCAGTATCCAGTGATTTAATTTTTCCAAATTGATGGCACTTCCTAGACGGTCATCGTTGCTGCCTGACTAATTTGTTCCTGATCTCTTGACAAGATGTGGTCAAGTGATCTCCGAGAAGTGCAGGAAGGGTTATAGGTCGCATCCAACAATCATCTCACCATCAACTCATCAACACTTGTGGACGCAGCCCAGACCATCACTCAAAACAACCTCCCTTCCATTGACTCCATCTACACCTCACACTGCCTCGGCAAGGCCAGCAGTATAATCAAGGACCAGTCTCACCCCGGCCACTCCCTCTTCTCCCCTCTCCCATCAGGCAAGAGGTATAGAAGTGTGAAAACACAAACCTCCAGATTCAGCGACAGTTTCTTCCCAGCTGTTATCGGGCAACTGAACCATATCAACAACTAGAGAGCAGTCCTGAACTACTATCAACCTCATTGGAGACCCTCGGACTATCTTTAATCGGACTGGACTTTAACTTGCACTAAACTTTATTTCCCTTTGTCATGTATCTGTACACTCTGTATTCCCCATTTTCTCTCTCCCTCTTTTCTCATAAAATGGGGTTACATTGGCTATTCTCCAGTCCACAGGAACTGATCCAGAGTTGAGAGAACATTGGAAATTGATCATCAATGCATCCCCGGTTTCTAGGGCCACCTCCTTGAGTACTCTGGGATGCAGACCATCAGGCCCTGGGGATGTATCTGCCTTCAGTCCCAAAAGTTTACCTAACACTTTTTCCCGACTAATGTGGATTCCCTTCAGTTCCTCCCTCCAACTAGATCCTAGGTCCACGAGTATTTCTGGGAGATTGTTTGTGTCTTCCTCAGTGAAGACAGCACCAAAGTACTCGTTTAACTGTTCTATCATTTCTTTATTTCCGCAAATTAGCGAAGTCAATGTTCATCATGGAATCATGGAATCATGGAAACTTTATTGTCATTCAGACCTTTCGGTCTGAACGAAATTTCGTTGCCTTGCAGTCATACATATAATAAAATAACAAAACACACAATAAACACAAATTCAACACCCACCACAGTGAGTTCACCAGACACCTCCTCACTGTGATGGAAGGCAAAAATCTTAAGTCTTTGTCTCTTCCCTCCTTGTTCTCCCTCTGCGCGAAGGCGATCCAGGCCTCCGATATTGTGACCCCCACCGGGTGATGGTAAGTAAGTCCCACGGCTCAAACGTGCTACTGGGATGTAAGCTGCCCAAGCGAAATATGAGGTGCCAATTTGCGCTGGGCCTCACTCTGACAGTGGACGAGGCCCAGGACAGAAAGGTCAGTGTGGGAATGGGAAGAGGAGTTAAAATGTTCGCCATTACACAATGATAACATGGTTCAAACAGAAAAATGTGATCCATTTGTACATTGCTGATGAGTTCCAAGAAGGATTGTTTTCATTCCCTTTTATTTGTGTGGTCAAAGCAATACTCCATCAAACATTAGCACTGTGGTAGGAGCTCATCCGCCCTTTGACAGGTCTTGTTTTTGTTCCTGCTGGGGGTCCATAGCCCCCTCCTCACCTGCCAAACCAGGTGGGGGAGACGGTTTAGTCGCCGACTATCCTACCATGGAGCAGGTAGCCCGGGATTGCATGGTACCCGTGGTGGGGGAACTCCCCCCGACCTGACCAAGCTAAACATTCAGTCTTACTCAAAGAAAACTGAAGGACATTTAGCAGGGAGACTGATGGAGATGACTGAGAGTCATAGAATCATAGAGTGTAAACACTATGTTACTATGTTATCATTGATGCATGTATAGCCTCCGAGAATATCAGAACTTTTTTGCACAGTTCCAGGTTTGTGTATATTTTTAACACTGAATAATGATTATTTAGATTTTCTTTAAATAGTCATAGAGTCATACAGCATGGAAACATGCGGGCAATACAAATGGAAGACACACAGAGTTTCTTGCCCACAGTAGGGGAATCGAGAACCAGAGGACACAGGTTTAAGGTGAGGGGCAAATGCCTTACCTGAGAGGTTACTTTTTCCACACAGAGGATGGTGGGCTTTTGGAACAAGCTGCCGGAGGAGGTAGTTGAGGCAGGGACTATCACAACGTTTAAGAAACATTTAGACAGGCACATGGATCGGACAGGTTTAGAGGGATATGGGCCAAATGCGGGCAGGTGGGACTCGTGTAGATGGGACACTATTAGTTTAGTTTAGTTTATTGCCACTTGTACTGAGGTTCAGTGAAAAGCTTGTGTTGCGAGTTCATCAGTCAGCGGAAAGGCAAAACAGTATCACATTTGGGACCTAAAACCCTTCCTGCACTTCTCGGAGATCACTTGACCACATCCTGTCAAGAAATGAGGAACAAGATGCAATAACCAATTAGTCAGGCAGCAACGATGACCGTCTCGGACAGGGTTGTGAAACCTTTTCATGTTGGAATGCCGCATTTAAGTTAGCTGTAATCTAATAAGGCCGCATCCAAGAAACTTCAATTAGATATACTTCAAAATGTGCACTATTTTGTTAAAATAGCCCTCATGACTTACAAATGTTTTAATTGTGGCCGTCAGTCGGGTAGGATTATTTTGTTGAATCTTCTTTTACTCTTTAGTATTTTAATACGTTCATTTTGAGATTAAAATAAAAATAATAAAAGATGAACAAAAACATACTAATAAAAATAAAAGGATTTGTTCTACAAAATTTGGATTCATTCAAAAGGCCGCAATTAATGGCCTAGAAGGCCGCATGCAGCCTTAAGGC
Organism: Malacoraja senta; assembly: GCA_038087875.1. Classification (NCBI taxonomy): domain Eukaryota; kingdom Metazoa; phylum Chordata; class Chondrichthyes; order Rajiformes; family Rajidae; genus Malacoraja; species Malacoraja senta. Next base: position 393,188,863 of record CM075977.1, read on the forward strand.
CGCAGGTTCCCCACTCCTGGTCTAGGAAGTGCCACCAATTTGGAAATATTAAATCACTGGATACTTGCATGGGAGAGAGTTTGGAGAAATGCTTCCTGAGATGACAGCTGGAGAGGATTACAAATAGTTGTTCATAAGATCATAAGTCATTAGTTTAGTTTCGAGATGCAGTGCGGAAACAGGCCCTTCGGCCCACCGAGACCGTACGTAATTTTACATTACCACCAATCCAAATAACGTACAGACCTGTACGTCTTTGGAGTGTGGAAGGAAACCAAAGATCTCGGAGAAAATCCACCAAGGTCAAGTTCAAGTTCAAGTTTAAGTTCAAGGTCACATTTATTGTTACATGTACCAATTGGTACAGTGAAATTTGAGTTACTATATACGGGAGAATGTACAAACTCTGTACAGACTGGCACCCGTAGTCGGGATCAAACCCGGGTTCCTGGCGCTGTGAGGTAGCAACTCTACCGCTGCGCCACCTGTACCTTCACAGTGATTTACAATACCTTGGTACATGTGATAATAAAGAAACCATTGAACCACTGATCCATTACCATAAGGTCATAAGTGATATGAGCAGAATTGGACCATTCGGCCCATCAAGTCTACTCCGCCATACAATCATGGCTGATCTATCTCTCCCTCCTGACCCCAATCTCCTACCTTCTCCCCATCAGCCACCCGTACGACATTGCTTATGTATTGTGAGAACTGTCTCAGATAATGTTCATTCCCTTTTATTTATCTCCGTGGTCAAAACAGCACCCGATCCACCGTTGGCATGGGGCAATATGTGAATAGCAGTCGTCAGTGAATCAGTGAGCCATTCTCTAGAGGGAGGCTCCAGATTCATGGCCTCTGCCCAAAGCCAAAGCCCAACCAGGCACTCCCCACCCCATCACTCCAGGCAGCCTCCAAGCTAAACATCCAACCTTTCATATAACTTGTGTTTGTTTCATGTATTTTCCATTTATTTCGTGGATTGTGTGATCTTATGACCGTTGGCAGATCATATTCCCTCCCGCGATTATTAAAGTTCTATCGTATCGTATCGTTATTCAAAACTGACAAATATCTTGTAAGAAAAATGATGGAGTCACAGTGCAACAGTGATACAGCGTGGAAACAGGCTCTTCAGCTCAACTTGCCCACACCGACCCACGTGTCCCATCTACACTAGTCCCACCTGCCTGCGTTTGGCCCATATCTCTCCAAACCTGTCCTATCTTTGTAACTGACTAAACATTTTTTAAACGTCGCGGTAGTACCTGCCTCAACTACCTCCTCTAGCAGCTCGTTCCATGCGCCCACCACCCGGTGGCAGCACGGTGGTGCAGCGGTAGAGTTGCAGCCTTTCAGCGCCAGAGACCCGGGTTCGATCCCGACTACGGGTGCTGTCTGTGCGGAGTGTGTACGTTCTCCCCGTGACCGCGTGAGTTTTCACCGAGATCTTCGGTTTCCTCCCACATTACAAAGATGTACAGGTTAGCAGGTTAATTGGCTTGGCATGAATGTAAATTGTACCTACTGTGTGTAGGATGGTGCTAATGTGCAGGATCGCAGGTCGGCGTGGACTCAGTGGGCCGAAGGGCCTGTTTCCATGCTGTATCTCTAAAACTTACCACCCCTTTGATGAAAAAAGTTATCCCTCAATAGACAATAGACAATAGGTGCAGGAGTAGGCCATTCGCCCCTTCGAGCCAGCACCGCCATTCACTGCGATCATAGCTGAACATCCACAATCAGTACCCTGTTCCTGCCTTCTCCCCATATCCCCTGACTCCACTATCTTTAAGAGCCCTATCTAGCTCTCTCTTGAAAGTATCCAGAGAACCGGCCTCCACCGCCCCCTGAGGCAGGGAATTCCACACTCACAACTCTCTGTGTGAAAAAGTGTTTCCTCAACTCCGTTCTAAATGGCTTACCCCTCATTCTTAAACTGTGGCCCCTGGTTCTGGATTCCCTCAGGTTCCTTTTAAATGTCTCCCCCTCACTTTAAACCTATGTCCTCTTGTTCCCGATTTCCCCACTCTGGGCAAGAGACTCTGTGCGTCGAAAAGAGACATACAGTGTAATAGAGCCATATAGAGTGGAAGCAGGCCCTTTGACCCAATGCCCATTACGACCACAATGTCCGATCTACACTAGTCCCACCTGACTGCATTAGATAACATAGAGAAACTTTTCCCCAGGGTGGAAATGTCAAAGAATAGTTTCAGTTTCAGTTTGGTTTATTATCACGTGTAATGTGTGAGAAGCTTTTTTTGCGTGTTAACCATTCAGCCGAATGACAATGCGTGAGCTTTAATGTAAGAGGAGCAAAGTTTAAAGGAGATGTGCGGAGCTTGTTTTTTTACACATAGGGTTCTGGGTGCCTGGAATGCACTGCCAGGGGTGGAAGTGGTAACGATAGTGGCATTTCAAAGGCTTCTAGATTGGCACAGCATAGTCATACAGCATGGAGACAGGCCCTTCGGTCCAACTTACACATCCCAACCAACATGCCCCATCTATACTGGTCCCACCTGCCTGTGTTTGGCCCATATCCCTCAGAACCTTTCCTATCCATGTCTTTTAAATGCTGCGGTAGTACCAACGTCAACAACCTCCTCCGGCTGCTCGTTCCATACACCCACCACCCTTAGTGCAAAGAATTTACCCCTCCGGTTTGCATTAAATCTTTGCCCGCTCAAGTTAAACCTATGTCAGGGCTGCCAACATTGTGTGAGAGTAGGGAGTGAGAAATTGCGAGAGACCAACCCCAAGTAGCGTAGTGACTGAGGGGGGGGGGGGGGAAGGGGGGGTTGTGAGGGTGTGGTAGGGAGCTTTTGCGTTTTTCAGCTTGAAATTGTGCAATCTGGTGTATACTGTTGCGAGTCTTTTAACTTACACTTGAATGCAATATTTATGCTTTAAATTGGATTACCAATGAATAAGGTTAGGCTTCATACATTCTTAATTACATTCCACAGTAGAGTCAGGCTCTGATCAACAGGTGCAGCACATGAATGAGCTGAGTGTATTCATGTATGGAAATAAGATTATAATCAAGCACTTGGCCCATGTTGACCAACCTGGGTCTCACTACGCACCTGGTACTCCTCCTGACCCTGATTCCAGTTGCATACCTTCTCTCATTCCTGACCCTGAGTCCAGCCTTACATTATAGCTGATCATAGCTGCTTTCCTGCTTAGGTTCCCAGTGCTGAACACTCCCATTGTCCCAGCTTTGACTGCACACCTAGTACTATTCCAGACCTTGACTCTGGATGCACACTTGGCCTTGCTCCTAGCCCCTCTGCACTAACAATTTATCTGGCCCACACATAAAGCCCCATATCTGACCCCCTGGACTTAACCTATTATGTTTAAGTCGACAGGTGCTTATCTAATGCGGTAATCATTTATGAGGCACTTTGCTCCATCCATTGGCTTCCTTGTTATCTAACATGCTAGTTACTTTGTCAAAGAAGTCATCAATTGGTTGAACACAATTTTGCATCCATAAAATTATACTCACTCAGTTGTATAAGTATTCTGTCACTATTTCCTTTTCCTAAAAACTGTCCTGAAGTCATTTTCACCGCCAATATTTTCAGTATTTTGCTGTCTTCCTCTCAGCTGGGACTTTTCCGAAATGCAAAGTCCAATAACTATATATTTAAGCAATAATATTCTATTTAATGTGATCTTGGGAGTACATAATATTTTCTGTGGTATTCATAACACAACAATGATAAAAAGATCTTTGTTTTGATTGCACCTCCCAACATGCATACATTATTATATTACAGTTAATATGTACTGAGGGCAAATTTTTGTTCCAACGCTCCCCATTCCCAATTACTTTTACATTGAAGTGATTGAAATCCAAGTGAAGTTTAAATGGTATCAGAGAAATAAAACCTCTGGAATCGATGATATTCATTACGTGGTTGGTTGGAGTCAGTATCAGCACAATTACTGTTTTAAACTTTGAATCTTCAGATGTCCTGGTTCAAGCAAAAACTAAAGACAAATATTAACCTCCTAACACTTTCCACTTTAAGTATCTCTGTCACTCCTTTAAAATATGCCCCTTCTTTGAACAAGCTCTTAAACATCGCATCTGAATCATTCATCTGATTACACTCCTTGAGGATGTTCATCTACATGGTCAATTAATAAAACAATGAGATTGGAGACATTTCTACTCAACCTGTCAAAGGAATTTGGGGGTACACAAAAATGCTGGAGAAACTCAGCGGGTGCAGCAGCATCTATGGAGCGAAGGAAATAGGTAACGTTTCGGGCCGAAACCCGAATTTGGGGGTTGGGGGGTTTAGAAATAGTCAGTGAGGTAAACAAACATAATAGTTGAGTGGCAAATGACAACAGTGCTACCTTCCCAATATTTAACTGTAGGAAATAATGTGTTATCGGGGCTATATGTTGTGACAGACAGCCTGACACCTTGCATGTCATTTTAATATTACACTTATCCCATCTTCCTGGATATTCCAGATTAATAAATTAAGGTTTTGGCAACTAATTACAAATCAGGCTAATTACAAATCAATAACATTAGCCAACTCCGAAACATGAAGTGCTGAGCATTGGGATCCAGACATCACGGACTTCAAGGTAACTTTTTAAGGGGTAACATTTTCCACACAAAGGGTGGTGGGTGTATGGAACAACCTGCCAGAGGAGGTAGTTGAGGCAGGGACTATCCCAACATTTAAGAAACAGTTAGACTGATACATGGATAGGACAGGTTTGGAGGGATATGGACCAAAAGCAGGTAGTGTAGCTTGGACATGTTGGTGGGTGTGGGCAAGTTGGGCCGGAATCAAGTGGTCGAGTTTTATTGCCATATATAGATCAAGCATAGAAACATAGAAAATAGGTGCAGGAATAGGCCATTTGGCCCTTTGAGCCAGCACTGCCATTCAATATGGTCATGGCTGTTCATCTAAAATCAGTACCTCTTTCCTGTTTATTCCCCATATCCCTTGATTTCGCTAGCCCCAAGAGTTAAATCTAACTCTCTCTTGAAAACATCCAGTGAATTCCACAGATTCACAACACTCTGGGTGAAGAAACTTTGTCCGCATCTCAGTCCTAAATGGCCTACCCCTTATTCTTAAACTGTTTCACCCCTGGTTCTGAACTCCCCCAACATCGGGAACATTTTTTCCTGTAGTTCCAGTAAGTGAAAATCTAGCAGGCAAGCAGGGTGCTTTCTCCAACCACCCCCATTTGAAGTCTACTATCTTCCACCGCTTCTACCCGGTGCTTGGTACCTACTTCCAACAGCCACTGGTTGTCCTCCAGGATGCACCGAGCTGCAGCCTGGTCCAAGCCGGTCACCTGGGCAAATTCGGCACAAAGACTCTCACGGCAGCGGCGCAATGCTTCCGACGCCTCCGACGGCCCGGGACTCTTGCACTGAGGCTGCACCATGGGCGGAGCTGCAGCGATCGACTCGCCAGCCCGGCAAACACTCGCCAGCCTGGCAAACACTCTCCAGCCCCGGTCCCCGTCCGCATCTGTTCCCCGCCGCTGCTTCAGCTTCCATCCCTCCTTCAGCCCCGGCTCTCCAACACCCGCGGCCCATGCAGTTGATATTAGTTTTGAAATTCTCGTTGATCACAGAATTTCCCACGACGGAGCGTGAGAAATTCTGTGATCAGCATGAGAGCGTGAGAATTGGGCGAAATGCGTGAGTCTCACGCTCAATGCGTGAGAGTTGCCAGCTCTGCTATGTCCTCTAGTTCTTGATTCGCCTACTATGTGTAAAACATTATGGATAAATCTATTCCTCTCATACATTTTATACACCTCTACAAGATCATCCCTCATCCACCTGAATAAAGTCCTCGCCTGCTTAACCTCTCTCGATAGTTCCATCCTTCAAATAATGGCAACATCCTCCTAAATCTTCTCTGCATTCTCTCCAGCTTAACAGCATCCTTGCGACAGCAAGATTACCAAAACTGAGCGCAATACTCCAAACGCAGCCCAGCTTTCACGTGAGAGGGGCAAAGTTTAGAGGAGATGTGCAAGGCACGAAATTGCAGCGGATTGTGGACGCAGCCCAGACCATCACACAAACCAATCTCCCTTCTATTGACTCCACTTATACCTCACGCTGCCTCGGCAAGGCCAGCAGCATAATCAAGGACCAGTCGCACCCCGGCCACTCCCTCTTCTCCCCTCTCCCATCGACAAAAGGTACAGAAGTGTGAAAACACACACCTCCAGATTCAGGGACAGTTTCTTCCCAACTGTCATCAGGCAACTGAATCATCCTACCACAACCAGAGAGCAGTGCTGAACTACTTTCTACCTCTTTGGTGACTATCTTTGATCGGACTTTACCGGCTTTACCTTGCACTAAGTGTTATTCCATGTATCTGTACACTGTGAATGGCTCGATTGTAATCATGTGTTGTCTTTCCGCTGACTGGTTAGCACGCAGCAAAAGCTTTTCACTGAACCTCGGTACACGTGACAATAAACTAAACTGCAAGTTATTTACGCAGAGGGTGGTGGGTTCCTGGTGGGTGGTGGTGGAGGTAGATACAATAGTAGCATTTATTTGGATAGGCACATAGATATGCAGTGAATGGAGGGAGGGATGTCGATTATGTGCAGGAAAATAAGAGTAGGTCTTGGCATCATGCTTGGTACAGGCACTGTGGGCAGAAGAGCTGCAGAAGTGTGAAAATGCACACGTGCAGATTCACAAGTTATAGGAGTAGAATCAGGCCATTCGGCCCATGGAGTCTCCTCTGCCATTCAATCATGGATTATCTCTGTCTCCTAACCCAATTTTCCTGCCTTCTCCCCATAACCCTTGACACCCGTTCTAATCAAGAACCAGTGGGAACATCCTCTCCACATCCACTCTATCTACGACTTTTGTTGTTCTGTAAGTTTCAATGAGGTCCCCCCTCAACCTTCTAAACTCCAGCGAGTACAGGCCCAGTGCTGTCAAACGCTCATCATATGCTCACCCACTCATTCCTGGGACTGTTTCTATCCAACAACTGAACTATCCTATCACCAACTGGAGAGCGGTCCTGGGCTACCGACTACCAACATTGGAGACCCTCGGACTATCTTTCATTAACTTTTCTGGACTTTATCTTGCACTAAACCTTATTCCCTTTATCCTGTATCTATGTCTCTCAAGTTCAAGTTCAAGTGAGTTTATTGTCATGTGTCCCTGATAGGACAATGAAATTCTTGCTTTGCTTCAGCACAACAGAACATAGTAGGCATTGACTACAAAACAGATCAGTGTGTCCATATACCATTATATAAATATATACAAACATGAATAAATAAACTGATAAAGTGCAAATAACAGATAATGGGCTGTTAAAGTTCAGAGTTTTGTCCGAGCCAAGTTTAATAGCCTGATGGCTGTGGGGAAGTAGCTATTCCTGAACCTGGTCATTGCAGTCATTTAATGTACTTCTCTGAGGTCTACTTATATTGAATGGTAGAGATACAGCATGGAAACAGGCCCTTCGGCCCACTGAGTCCGGACCGACCAGCGATCCCCGCCTATTAACACTATCCTACACATACTATGGACAGTTTATAAATATACTAAGCCAATTTCACCTACAAACCTGTACATCTTTGGAGTGTGGGAGGAAACCGAAGATCTCGGAGAAAACCCAAACGGTCAGGGGGAGAACGCGCAAACTCCGTACAGACAGCAACCGTAGTCGGGATCGAAATCTGGCGCGGTAAGGCAGCAACTCTACCACCCAAATTTGTGGAATTCATTGCCGCAGAAGGCTGTGGAGACCAAGTGTATGGATATTTTCAAAGCAGAGACAGGTAGTTTCTTGATTGTTGCAGGTGTCAGCAGTTATGGGGAGAAGGCAGGAGAATGGAGGGAGAAATAGATCAGCCATGATCGAATGGCAGTGTAGGCTTAATGGGCCAAATGGCCTAATTCTGGTCCAATCCCTTATAAAGTTAAACATGGGCCACCTTGATCACGTTATCCTCTGGGAATTACCAGCTTTCATCAGTGAATGAAAGAGGCAACAAACATAATAAATTCCTTAGAGTTTGGATTGGTGAATCAGAGGGGCAATGTTTAAAGGAATTTATTACATTGCAGGTAGTGTGCTTCCTGGGGTGGTGGTGAAGGCAGACACGAAAGTGGTATTTGTAGCATCACAGAGTCATACAGCACGGAAGCAACATTTTGACCTAACTTGCTCATGTCCCATCTATATTACTCCCTGATGCCAGAAGTAATGGCCAAGGAAGCACACCAATGCCTCTACTTCCTTAGAAAGCTTAGGACCTTGGGCATGTCCCCAACAACTCTCACCAACTTCTACAGATGCGCCATCGAAAGCGTTTAATTGGGATGTACCTTGGCATTGTTTGGGAACAGCTCCATCCAAGCCGGCAAGAAATTACCGACAATTGTGGTCGCAGCCCAGATCATCACACAACCCAACCTCCCTTCCATCGACTCCATCTACACCTGCCTCAGCAAGGCCAGCAGCATAAACATGGACCGGTCTCACCCTGGTCACTCCCTCTTCTCTCCGATCCCATCAGGCAAGAGGTACAGAAGTGTGAAACACATACCTCCAGATTCAGGGACCATTTTTCCCCAGCCATTATCGGCCAACTGAATCATCCCATCACCAACTAGAGAGCGGTCCTGAACATTTTGTTGCATTCTATCCTGTCAGCGAAAAGACCATTCAATGTTACAATCAAGCCGTCCACAGTGTACAGATACAGCATGAAGGGAACACCATTTAGTGCAAGATAAAGTCCAGTAAAGTCTGATTAAAGATAGTCCGAGGGTCTCCAATGAGGTAGATGGAAGGTCAGGGTGTATGGAATGAGCTGCCAGAGGAGGTAGTAGAGGCAGGATCTCTTGAAAGATTTAAGAAACATTCGGACAGGTACATGAATAGGAAAAGTTTAGAGGGATATGTGCAGGTGGGGCTAGTGTAGATGGCACATGTTGGTCGGCAGGTTTGGGCCGAAGGGCCAGTTTCCACACTGTAGGACTCCCAGACTCTTTGACTCTAGGTAGATGATAGCTTAGGACCGCTCTCCAGTTGATGGTCGGATGGTTCAGTTGCCTGATAACAGCTGGGAAGAAACCGTCCCTGAACCTGGAGGTGTGCGTCGTCACACTTCTGCTCAGTTTTCCAGCATCTCTGTGATTCTTCTTGACTCTCGGAGAAAACCCACGCAGGTCACGGGGAGAACGTACAAACTCCGTTCAGACAACACCCGTCGTCAGGATCTAACCCGGGTCTCTGGCGCTGTGAGGCAGCAACTCTACCGCTGCGCCACCATGCAGGCATACTATATTCCTTCTTAACCACTCCATTTATTGAGTTGCCACTTCGGGGAGGTATGGACTTGGATCCCAACATCCCTCTGTACACTATGATCCTGCTATTTACTGTATTACCTTTCTTTCACACCTGACCTCACAGAATACAACACAATGTTTGTCCAGATTAAATGGGATCTGGGGGTCCTTGTTCATCAGTCTATGAAAGTAAGCATGCAGGTACAGCAGGCAGTGAAGAAAGTGAATGGCATGTTGGCCTTTATAACAAGAGGAATCGTATATAGGAGCAAAGAGGTCCTTCTGCAGTTGTACAGAGCCCTAGTGAGACCACACCTGGAGTATTGCGTGCAGTTTTGGTCCCCTAATTTGAGGAAGGACATTCTTGCTATTGAGGGAGTGCAGCGTAGGTTTACAAGGTTAATTCCCGGGATGGCGGGACTGTCATAAGCTGAGAGAATGGAGCAGCTGGGCTTGTACACTCTGGAGTTTAGAAGGATGAGAGGGCGTCTCATTGAAACATATAAGATTGTTGAGGGTTTGGACACGCTAGAGGCAGGAAACATATTCCCGATGTTGGGGGAGTCCAGACCAGGGGCCACAGTTTAAGAATAAGGAGTAAGCCATTTAGAACGGAGACGAGGAAACACTTTTTCTCACAGAGAGTGGTGAGTCTGTGGAATTTTCTGCCTCAGAGGGCGGTGGAGGCGGGTTCTCTGGATGCTTTCAAGAGAGTGCTAGATAGGGCTCTTAAAAATAGCGGAGTCAGGGGATATGGGGAGAAGACAGGAACGGAGTACTGATTGGGGTTGATCAACCATGATCACATTGAATGGCGGTGCTGGCTCAAAGGGCCGAATGGCCTACTCCTGCACCTATTGTCTATTGTCTATTGTCTAAACTCTCTCTGCCATTTCTCCAGCTAAACTTCCAACTGGTCTATATCTTGCTGCACCCTTGCTGTGAGACAACCTGCCTCACTCTGTGTGTATAAAATCATGAGGGAAATGGGTAGGGTAAATGCAGACTCTCTTTTACCCAAGATAGGTTTAAGGTGAGGGGAGGAAAAGATTTAATAAGAACCTGAAGGGCTACTTTTTCACACCTGTGGTGTGGTAGGTATATGGAACGAGCTGCCTGAGGAGGTAGTTGAGTCAGGGACTACAACAATATTTAAAAGACATTTGGACGGGTGCATGGATGGGAAAGGTTTAGAGGATATGGGCCAAACGCAGGCAGGTGGGACTCGTGTAAATGGGGCATCTTGGTCAGCATGGGCAAGTTGGGCTGAAGGGCCTGTTTTCCTGCTGTGACACCATGGCTTCCACACTGCACCAATTCCCATGCGTCTGAACATGCACTAGTCCACACATTTATATGTTGGTCATTGTGAAACACCACTTATCACCAGTCACAGAAATACCCCTCAACCACTGCCCTATCTTCTATCACCAAGTCAATTTTTGATCCAATTTACTGACTCACCACGAATCCAATGTGACTTAACCTGCTGGATTATTCAACCACGATGAACTGTGTTAGACTAAATTACTTTGTGTTACTAAATTACTTTTTTTACCTACTTTTACTTAAGTCAATGTAAACAACATTTATTGCCCCACCTTTGTCAAATATCTTTGTCAAATATCACTTCCTCAATAAATAGAATCATATTGATGAGGCAGGGCCTCCCCAAATGTGGGCTTCAGCTAATGGCCGCGCTGTTTCCAACGTGAGTAAATCCTGTCCCTAACAATCTTAGAGTCATAGTGATACTGTGTGGAAACAGGCCCATCAGCCCAACCTGTCCCATCTACACTAGTCCCACCTGCCTGTGTTTGGCCCATATCCCTATAAACATGTTCTATCCATGTACCTGTCTAACTGTTTCTTAACCGTTGGGATAGTCCCAGCCTCAACTACCTCCTCTGGCAGCTCGTTCCATACACCCACCACCCTTTTGTGTGAAAAAGTTGCCCCTCAGATTCCTATTAAATCTTTTCCCCTTCACCTCAAACCTCTGGTCCTTGATTCCCCACCTCTGGGCAAGAGACTCTGTGCGTCTACCCGATCTATTCCTCTCTTGATTTTATACACCTCTGTAAGATCACCCCTCATCCTCCTGCGCTCCAAGGAATAGAGGCCCAGCCAACTCAACCTCTCCCTGTAGCTCAGACCCTCTAGTCCTGGCAACATCCTCTCAAATCTTTTCTGCAAATCTTCTAGCTTGACAACGTCTTTCCTATAACACGGTTCCCCAAAATTGAATACATTATTCTAAATATTGGCTCACCAATGTCTTATATAACAGCAACATGACCTCCAACTTCTATACTCAATACTCTGAAATATTTTCCCTGACCCGGGTTCAATCCTCACTAAGGATTGATCCCTGGGATGGCGGGACTGTCATATGAGGAAAGATTGAAAAGACTAGGCTTGTACTCACTGGAGTTTAGAAGGATGAGGGGGAATCTTATAGAAACATATAAAATTATAAAAGGACTGGACAAGCAGGAAAAATGTTCCCAATTTTGGGCGAGTCCAGAACCAGGGGCCACAGTCTTAGAATAAAGGGGAGGTCATTTAAGACTGAGGTGAGAAAAAACGTTTTCACCCAGAGAGTTGTGAATTTGTGGAATTCCCTGCCACAGATGGCAGTGGAGGCCAAGTCACTGGATGGATTTAAGAGAGAGTTAGATAGAGCTCTAGGGGCTAGTGGAGTCAAGGGATATGGGGAGAAGGCAGGCACGGGATTATGTGATTTCATGATCACAATGAATGGTGGTGTTGGCTCGAAGGGCCAAATGGCCTCCTCCTGCACCTATTTTCTATGTTTCTATGTTTCTAAGGGAGCTGTCTGTACACAGTGTGTACGATCTCCACATGACCGCATGAGTTTTCAACGGGTGCTCCGGTTTCCTCCCACATTCCAAAGAGGTGCAGGTTTGTAGGTTAATTGGCTTAGGTAAATTGTCCCTAACGTGTAGGATAGAACTGCGTGGACTCAGTGGGCCGAAGGGCCTATTTACCCGTTGTGTCACTAAAACTAGAACTAAAATCAGAAATCAGCCATCTCCTATACACCAGGGACAATTTACAACTCACCGACGCCAATCAACCTACAAACATGCACGTCTTCTGAGTTTGGGAGGAAACCGGAGCACCTGGAGATAAACCCACGCAGGCCATGGGGAGAACGTACACACTCCGTACAGACAGCACCCACGGTCAGGATGGAACCCCGGCCTCTGGCGCCGTGAGGCAGCAACTCTACCGCTGCGCCACCGTGCTGCTGGAAACTCATCTTCAGAAGCGTGGAGCCATCTGACAGTGGACCCGTGTGTCAGCCGGCTCTGGCTCATGAGGCAAGGAGGGGATTGCACATGGCGGTGACCAGTTTCACTGAACACACACACACACACAGCGCCTCACTAAAGAACGATTCACTTCCTGTGCAGTCTGTGGTCATTCCTTGGAAAGTGTCGCACGAGAGCATCCACAGCCATGACTTCCCCCAGAATACTCACCCCAGCCTGTGGTGTCACTTCAAACCGCACAATAGCAATGACCAAGGAAGGATACACAGTGCCTTGGGTCTGGTGCACTGAGCACCATTCAAGTCCGGCTTCTCATCCCACTTCCCTCCATTCATCTGAACCTTTGATGGTCATGTTATAGTTATAAGGTCATAAGGAATAGTAGGATTAGGCCATTCGGCCCATCAGGTCTAGTCCACCATTCAATCATGGCTGATCTATCTCTCCCTCCTAACCTGTCTTCTCCCCATAACCCCTGACATTTTAGGAACAGGATTAGGCCATTCAAATCATCAAAACTCATCCATTTCAGTTTCAGTTTAGTTTATTGTTACGTGTACCGAGGTACAGTGACAAGTTTCTGTTCATGTTTGTTTTTTCAATCATGGCTGTTTTTATCTTTCCCTCCCAACCTCATTCTCCAGCCTTCTCCCCATAACCCTTTGCACCCGTACTAATCAAGAATTTGTCAATGTCTGCCTTAAAAATATCCATTGACTTGGCCTTCTGTGGCAATAAATTCCACAGATTCACCACCCTCTGACTAAAGGAATTCCTCCTCATCTCCTTCCTAAAGGGTCTGTCCCACTTGACGAACGTATCAGGTCACTGAGAAATTCGCAGCGTGATGCGACGGTGACGTGGCGTGATGACGTATAGACGCGCGGTGTTTTTTCAAGTGTCACAACATTTTTTTCTCGCTGCTGGATTTTGAAATGTTCAAAATCTTTTGGCGACACTGATATGACGCCGACAGTCGCCGAAAAAATGGCCGTGGGACAGGCCCTTAAAGGTACGTCCTTATAGTCTGAGGCTATGGCTTCTGGTCCTAGACTCTCCTGCTAGTGGAAACATCCTCTCCTCATTCATGCTATCTGGCTGACTATCATAGTGTCATGGAGTCTTACAGTGTGGAAACAGGCCCTTCGGCCCAACTTGCCCACATCGGCCAACATGTCCAACCTACACTAGTCCCATCTGCCTGTGTTTGGCCCATATCCCTCTAAACCTGTCCTATCCATGTACCTGACTAAATGTTTCTCAAATGTTGTACCTGCCTCAACTACCTCATCCGGCAGCTTGCTCCATATACCCACCACCCTTTTTGTGGAAAAGTTACCACTTAGGTTCCTTTTAAATATTACCCCCCTCACCTTGAACCTATGTCCTCTGGTTCTCGATGCCCGGGCAAGAGACTCTGTGTATCTACCCGATCTATTCCTCTCATGATTTGATACACTTCTATAAGATCACCCCTCATCCTCTTGCACTCCAAGGAATAGAGTCCCAGCCTACTCAAACTCTCATGAAAAGCTCACACCTTCTAGTCCTGGCAACATCTTTGCTAATCTTCTCTGTAGCCTTTCCAGCTTGACCACACTTTCCTATAACACGGTGCCCAAAACTGAACACAATATTCTAGATGCGATCTCTCCCATGTCTTATACAACTGCAACATGACCTCCCAACTACTATCGTGCCCCCATTTGGTGTAGGTCTGATCTCATTTTAATTACTCAATAATCATCACTGACCAAAACCTACATTTTTGCCAGATTGAATTGAATTGAATTAGACTTTATTAATCCCCTTATTCAGGGGAAATTCAGATGTCCTTGCAGCACACTAATAAAATACAACATAGTATTAAAAAGAAGTTCAACACCAAAACACCAAAACATCCCCCCACAGTGGGAACCACTGTGGGGGAAGGCACAAAGTCCAGTTAGGTTGAATGGTGATGTTGCATTTTCTTGAGCCTTTGCCGTCTTTGCAGTGAAGTTAAACCCTTGTACATTCCACAGCCTCGTAGTTTCCTATGAATTGCATGCTCTCTTCCGTTACGTTAGTCTTTGGAGCTACAGCGGGGAAACAAGCCCTTTGCCCCCACCGAGTCCGCGCCAACCACGATCAACGCGTACACTAGCACTATCCTACACACTGGGGACAATCCACAATTCACAGAAGCCACAACCTGCAAACCTGTTCACCCTTGGGGTGTGGGAGCAGCCGGAGAAATCCCACGGGGTCACAAGGAGAATGTGCAAACTCCGTACAGACAGCACTCATAGTCAGGATCAAACACGGGTCTCCGGTGCTGCAAGCGCTGTAAGGCAGCAACTCTAAAAAGAATAGTGTGGAATGAGTGGCAGCTATCCTGAGGGAAACTTTCGAGGGAGCCAGCGACATAGGTTTAAGATGATGGGGGACGGGGGAGTTTAACAGGAACCTGACGGGTAACATTCTCATGCAAGGGTGGTGGGTGTATAGAACCAGCTGCAGGAGGAGTCAGTTGAGGCTGGGACTATAGCAACGTTTAAGAAGCAGTTAGACAGGTACATGGATAGGACAGGTTTGGAGGGATATTGGGCCAAACGCAGGCAGGTGGGACTAGTGTAGCTGGGACATGTTGGCCGGTATGGGCAAATTGGGCCGAAGGGCCTGTTGCCACGCTGTATAATTCTATGACAGATTAGCCAATTAAGTTGATTTGGCTTTCGCCCCTATAGCCAGGTCAGACGACCGATATACACCTCAGGACCACTGCGGCTCTCCACCAGAGTTTCCTCTGGCTTCGCCCTGCCCGGCATAGGTCACCATCTTTCAGGCTGTCCACTTATTGTGGAACATAAGGCAGCGATTGATAGATTCTTGATTAGTACAGGTGTCAGGGGTTATAGGGAGAAGGCAGGAGAATGGGGTTAGGAGGGAGAGATAGATCAGCCATGATTGAATGGCGGAGTAGACTTGATGGGCCAAATGTCCTAATTCTGCTCCTATCACTTATGACCTTATGAATTTATGAACATGCCGACCTGTATGAATCAGCTAGCCAGTGGGCTACTACAGTGGGGGGGTGGGAGATTGCAACCTTCACGTGGTCCACCCTGTTTCGACTAATGCAATCAACCCGACGTGTACAAAGAAGATGACCTACAACTTTAGGCTGTGCATGCCATACGCAAGAAGATGACTACTGTGGTACAGTGTTGGTCCTGATATGTCTGACATAGAATAGGTATGTTACAAAACTTACCTTCAGCGGCACTGCAGTTCTACCACTGGCCGTGTGCACGACTTTGGCGCCTTTGAGGGGGGGGGGGGGGGGGCGGGATTAAAATGCCGTTTTCTCCTGCCTGTCCGAGATATATTTTCTCGGGCTACTACCTAATGCTGAATAATCGTTCCGACTGTCGTTCTCGGA
>CM075977.1:393205149-393233172 GCA_038087875.1 Malacoraja senta
CTTTTTTAATACTGAAGATATGAAAGTGAATTAGGTGTCAAATTAAACTTATTTTTATGCTTTATCTGATGGGATAAATTGCAGACTTGATTTTTGAAATCTCAAAATGTTGTAACATTGCTACATAGAACTAGTATGAATGGATGATCATTGGTCGGTGCGAACTCATAAGGTCATAAGGAATAGGAGTAGAATTAGGCCATTCAGCCCATCAAGTCTTCTCTGCCATTCAATCATGGCTGACCTATCTCCCTCCTAACCCCATTCTCCTGCCTTCTCCCCATAACCCCTGACACGGTGAGCTGAAGGGCCTGTTTCCATGCTGTTTCTTTAAATGACTCCAGAGGACATCGGTTCAAGGTGAGGGGGGGGAAAAGGTTTAATAGGGACCTGAGGGGTAACTTTTTCACACAAGGAGTGGTGGAACAAGGTGCCAGAGGAGGTAGTTGAGGCTGGGAATATTTAGACAGGTGCATGGATAGGACAGGTTTAGAGGGATATGGACCAAACGTGGGCAGGTGGGACTAGTGAAGCTGGGAGATTGTTGGCCGGTGTGGGCAAGTTGGGTCGAAGGGCTTGTTTCCACACTGTATGACTCTATGACTCCAAATCTAAATTGATACACACATATTCATGAGGGTGTGTTCACCGGCAGTGGACATCTGTTGGTTCCCTGAATCTTGTGGAAACAGAGAACTGCAGATGCTGGTTTATACCAAAGATAGACACAAATTGCTGGAGTTACTCAGCAAGTCAGGCAGCATCTCTGGAGATAAATGATGGGTGACATTTCGGGCCGGGACCCCCCCCATCGTCAGGTATCCATGTGGTAAAGAGATGCTGCCCGGGGCAAGGATGTGAGGGGCAAGGGCCGGAGGGAGGGTGACCCGGGTTAATGCCTCCAGCCCCTTTAAGATCGGCTGCAGGAGGCGCCCCCGGGACACAAAGCGGCACCGTGGCGCAGCGGTAGAGTTCAAGTTCAAGTTCAAGTGAGTTTATTGTCATGTGTCCCAGATAGGACAATGAAATTCTTGCTTTGCTTCAGCACAACAGAACATAGTAGGCATTGACTACAAAACAGATCAGTGTGTCCATATACCATTATATAAATATATACACACATGAATCAATTGCTGCCTTACAGCGCTTGCAGCGCCAGACACCCGGGTTCCATCCCGACTACGGGGTGCTGTCTGTACATAATTTGTACGTTCTCCCCCATGACCTGCGTGGATTTTTCTCTGAGATCTTCGGTTTCCTCCCACACTCCAAAGACGTGCAGGTTTGTAGGTTAATTGGCTTGGGTATAAATGTAAATTATCCCTAGTGTGTGTAGGGTAGTGTTAGTGTGCGGGGATCGCTAGTCGGTGGGGATTCGGTGGACCGAAGGGCCTGTTTCGGCTCTGTATGTCTAAAAAGAAAAACATTTAAAAACAAAGATGGCCGGGCGAGGAGAGGAGAGGAGACGGACATCGGTTCACGGGAACTGCTCCAGGACATCGAGCGTGCGGGCCGACCGGTCTTCGGACTTTGAATAATGGCTCCAAAAACAGCAGCGCCCGCATGTGTAATAAATGCAAAAATAATTTCACCGTGCAGTTGCACATGTGACATGTAAAGCTCCATTGACTATTGACCCGCTGGGTTACTCCAGCACTATGTGTCTATCTTTGCCTGAACCTTGTGATAGGCTCTCAAGCATCAGCCCAAACTAACCCACAAAAAAAAATCCCCTTGCATGTTTCCATCGACCTGGTCAAACAGAAAATCGAAGCATCTTCTGATCGCTCATTCCACTACTTCCTGCCCAATGTCTCAGGATGAATTGAGAAATCTTGGGAGATTATTCTCTGAAAGGTCAAACTGTTCCAAACTGTTTGAAGTTGCACACGGCTTTTCTCTGTGGCCAGCAGCCTGATAAACTGCCCACGGACATCTCCAAAATCCCCACACTAAAACACACAAACATGCGGAATCATTAGAAGGGGATTAGTTTAGTTTAATTTAGTTTAGTTCCTCTTAGCTTACTTTATCTCAGCTCAGTTTAGTTTAGTTTAGTTTAGATTAGTTTAGTTTAAATTAGTTTAGTTTAATAGACAATAGACAATAGACAATAGGTGCAGGAGTAGGCCATTCGGCCCTTCGAGCCAGCACCGCCATTCAATGTGATCATGGCTGATCATCCACAATCAGTACCCCGTTCCTGCCTTCTCCCCATATCCCCTGACTCCGCTATCTTTAAGAGCCCTATCTAGCTCTCTCTTGAACGTATCCAGAGAACCGGCCTCCACCGCCCTCTGAGGCAGAGAGTTCCACAGACTCACCACTCTCTGGTGAGAAAAAGTGTTTCCTCGTCTCCGTTCTAAATGGCTTACTCCTTATTCTTAAACTGTGGCCCCTGGTTCTGGACTCCCCCAACATCGGGAACATGTTTCCTGCCTCTAGCGTGTCCAAGCCCTTAACAATCTTTATGTTTTAATTTAGTTTCATTTAGTTTAGTTTAGATTAGTTTAGTTTAGTTCAGTTTAGTTTAGTTTAGCTTATCCCAGTTTATCTTTTTAGCTTATTTTAGCTTATTTTACTTTAGTTTAGCTTTGCTTAGCTTAGCGTCGGTTAGTTTAGCTTAGCTTGGTGTAGCTTAGATTAGTTCAGTTTAGTTTTGTTTAGTTTAGTTTAGTTTATTGTCACATGTATCTTCCTAAACCTTACATAGTAGTGCAGTGGCACAGTGGTGCCGTGGTAGAATTGCTGCCTTACAGCACCAGAGACCCGGGTTCTATCCTGACTACGGGTGCGGTCTATACGAGAAAAATAGATTGGATGGGTATATGGACGGGAAATGAATGGAGGGTTATGGTCTGAGTGCAGGTAGATGGGACTAGGAGGAAGTATTTATTTTTAATTAAAAAAAAAAAATTAAAAAAAATGTTCGGCACGGACTTGAAGGGCCGAGATGGCCTGTTTCCGTGCTGTTATGGTTATAGATGGTTAGAGATATGGAAGGATACAAAGAGCATGTAAGGTGTGAAAAGAACAGATTAAAGCGGGCGATGATCAAGGAAATGTGCAATGGTTCATTGATGGATGAGTGGAAGGTGACAATGAGGCATAGAAAGAGTAAACTTACTCAGGAGGACGGTGAAACCAGTAGGAGAACTAGGGTGAGGGAGGGACGGAGAAAGAGGGAAAGCAAGCGTTACTATCATTAGCACACTTGCAGATGACACCAAAATTGTTAGTCTAGTGGACTGTGGAAGATATCTATATTTACAACAGACGGTCACGGTGGCGCAGCGGTAGAGTTGCTGCCTTACAGCGAATGCAGCGCCGGAGACCCAGGTTCGATCCCGACTATGGGTGCTGTCTGTACGGAGTTTGTACGTTCTCCCCATGGTCTGCGTGGGTTTTCTCCGAGATCTTTGGTTTCCTCCCACACCCCAAAGATGTACAGATTTGTAGGTTAGTTGGCTTGGTAAATGTAAAAAATTGTCCCTCGTGAGTGTAGGATGGTGTTAATGTGCGGGGATCGCTGCCCCCCGGTGGGCTGCATGGCCTGTTTCCGCGCTGTATCTCTATAAGACCATAAGACATAGAAGCACAATTAGGCCATTCGGCCCATTGAATCTGTTTCTCCATTCAACCAACAGGAGCTAGACCGGTTGTGTTCTTCACACTTTGCTAACGGAATCAAGGGATGTGGGGAGAAAGCAGATCCTCGACTTCCTCATTCACAGACCACAGACTGTCCGTATTGGTGGAAATGTGTCATCCTCGATAACAATCAGCACGGGAGCACCTCAAGGCTGCGTGCTCAGCCCCCTGCTGTACTCACGCTATAGTCATGTCTGCGTCTACTCACTCTACACTCATCATCGGCTCTGACCTCCCCACCGTCGAAGGGATCTATCGCAGTCGCTGCCTCAAAAAGGCAGCCTACATCATCAAGGACCCACACCATCCTGGCCACGCGCTCATCTCTCCGCTACCATCGGGCAGAAGGTACAGGAGCCTGAGATCTGTTACATCCAGGTTCAGGAACAGCTACTTCCCCACAGCCATCAGGCTATTAAACTCGCCATCAAACAGACTCTGAACTGTAACAGCCGATTGCACTTTATCTGCTTATTTACAAGCTTAAATCACACGGTATTGGGGGTTCAGTATTGATGTGGATAGAGAACTGGCTGGCAAACAGGAAGCAAAGAGTAGGAGTAAACGGGTCCTTTTCACAATGGCAGGCAGTGACTAGTGGGGTACCGCAAGGCTCAGTGCTGGGACCCCAGCTATTTACAATTTATATTAATGATCTGGACGAGGGAATTGAAAGCAAGATCTCCAAGTTTGTGGATGACACTAAGCTGGGGGGCAGTGTTAGCTGTGAGGAGGATGCCAGGAGACTGCAAGGTGACTTGGATAGGCTGGGGGAGTGGGCAAATGTTTGGCAGATGCAGTATAATGTGGATAAATGTGAGGTTATCCACTTTGGTGGCAAAAACGGGAAGGCAGACTATTATCTAAATGGTGGCCGATTAGGAAATGGGGAGGTGCAGCGAGACCTGGGTGTCATGGTACACCAGTCATTGAAAGTAGGCATGCAGGTGCAGCAGGCAGTGAAGAAAGCGAATGGTATGTTGGTCTTCATAGCAAGAGGATTTGAGTATAGGAGCAGGGAGGTTCTACTGCAGTTGTACAGGGTCTTGGTGAGACCACACCTGGAGTATTGCGTACAGTTTTGGTCTCCAAATCTGAGGAAGGACATTATAGCCATAGAGGGAGTGCAGAGAAGGTTCACCAGACTGATTCCTGGGATGTCACGACTTTCATATGAAGAAAGACTGGATAGACTTGGCTTATACTCGCTAGAATTTAGGAGATTGAGAGGGGATCTTATAGAAACGTACAAAATTCTCATGGGGTTGGACAGGCTAGATGCAGGAAGATTGTTCCCGATGTTGGGGAAGTCCAGGACAAGGGGTCACAGCTTAAGGATAAGGGGGAAATCCTTTAAGACCGAGATGAGGAAAAACTTTTTCACACAGAGAGTGGTGAATCTCTGGAACTCTCTGCCACAGAGGGTAGTTGACGCCAGTTCATTGGCTATATTTAAGAGGGAGTTAGATGTGGCCCTTGTGGCTAAAGGGATCAGGGGGTATGGAGAGAAGGCAGGTACGGGATACTGAGTTGGATGATCAGCCATGATCATATTGAATGGCGGTGCAGGCTCGAAGGGCCGAATGGCCTACTCCTGCACCTATTTTCTATGTATCTATGTATCTATGTATTTATGTGTATATTGAACTGAACTGTTCTGTATTTTTGCTTACAATACTCTGTTGTGCTGCAGCAAAGCAAGAATTTCATTGTCCTATCTGGGACACATGATAATAAACTCTCTTGACTTGACTTGGATAGAGTGGATGTGGAGTGGATGTTTCCACTAACGGGAGAGTCTAGTACCAGAGGGCATAGCCTCAGAATAAAAATACGTACCATTAGAAAGGAGGTGAAGAGGAATTTCTTTAGTCCATGGATGCCGAATCTGTGGAATTCATTGCCACAGACGGCTTTGGAGGCCAAGTCAGTGGATATGTTTAAGGCGGAGATTGACTGGTCCAGGAGTTTGGAAATGAGTTTGGATGGGATTATGCTATGGTATGTAAATGCTAGTTTACACAAAATGAGACCCTTCTTCATGTTCATAAGTTATAAGAGTGGAATTAGACCATTCGGCCCAAAAAGGTCTACTCCGTCATTCAATCATGGCTGATCTATCTTTCCCTCTCAACCCCATTATCCTGCCTTCTCCCCATAACCCCTGACTCCCGTACTAATAAAAAATCTATCAATCTCTGCCTTAAAAATATCTATTGACTTGGCCTCCACAGCCTTCTGCGGCAAAGAATTCCACAGATTCACCACCCTCTGACTAAAGAAATTCCTCCTCATTGAGAAGAGGCCTGACCCTAAATATCACCTATCTAGGTTCTCCAGTCAGAAGAAGTGTCCTGACCCGAAACGTCATCTATCCATGTTCTACAGAGATGCTGCCTGACATGCTGAGTTACTCCAGCGCTTTGTCTCTTTGTTTTGCTTTAATCTTTGATTGGTAGGTAGGTGAAGCTAACCCTCATGTGAAAATCTGCAATCAGGGGCCAAAGTTTCAGAATGAGCAATAGAAATGAGGAGAATTTTTTACTTGCAGAACGTCATAAAGTTTGAAACTTAGTCAAAGTCAGCAATGAAGTTAGAGTCACCGAATGTCTTCGAGCATCTTCTGCAATTGCTTCGTAAAGCAGGTTGCTGTTTAGACCCTAAAGTTGCTGGAACAGGGCGGAAAATGGAATCGAGACCAAGGGCAGGGTTTATTGCAAGGTTTTAGTTTAGTTTAGTTTGGAGGTACATCGCGGAAACAGGCCCTTCAGCCCACCGGATCCGCGGCGACCAGCGATCCCCACCCACTAACAGTATCCTACACACACGCACTGGGGATAATTCACGCTTTACGCTCATACCAAGCCAATTAACCTACAAACCTATACGTCTTTGGAGTGTGTGAGGAAACGGGAGCTCGGAGAAACCCAACGTGGTCACGGGGAGAACGTACAAACTCCATATAGACAGCACCCGTAGTCAGGATCGAACCCGGGTCTCTGGCGCTGTAAGGCAGCGACTCTATCACCCCTCCACCGTGCCGCCCGTTTTGTGGCCAATTAAGGCTCCTGTTTCTTATGTTTTAAAGTGGGGTTTCCAGAGGAGACTGCAATCTGTGTGAAACATAGAAAATAGGTGCAGGAGAAGGCCATTTGGCCCTTCGAGCCAGCATCGCCATTCAAGATGATCATGGCTGATCATCAAAAATCAGCACCCTGTTCAAGTCAAGTCAAGAGTTTTATTGTCATGTGTCCCAGATAGGACAATGAAATTCTTGCTTGCTACAGCACAACAGAATATTGTAAGCATAAATACAGAACAGATCAGTGTGTCTATATAGCATAAACCATATATATACACATAAATAAACAGACAAGGTGCAATAGGATGTTATTGTTCAGTCAGTTTGTTGGTGAGTTTAATAGCCTGATGGCTGTGGGGAAGCAGCTGTTCCTGAACCTGGGTGTACCAGATTTCAGGCTCCTGTTTCTTCTACCTGATGGCAGCGGAGAGATGAGTGTGTGGCCAGGATGGTGTGGGTCCTTGATGATGTTGGCAGCCTTTTTGAGGCAGCAACTGCGATAGATCCCTTCGATGGTGGGGAGGTCAGAGCCGATGATGGACTGGGCAGTGGTCACAACTTTCTGCATTCTTTTCCGCTCCTGGATGCTCAAGTTGCCGAACCAAGTCACGATGCAACCAGTCAGCATGCTCTCTACTGTGCACCTGTAGAAGTTCGAGAGAGTCCTCTTTGACATACCGACTCTCCGTAATCTTCTCAGGAAGTAGAGGTGCTGATGTGCTTTCCTTATGATTGCATCAGTGTGCTGGGACCAGGAAAGATCTTCGGAAATATGCACGCCCAGGAATTTGAAGTTTTTGACCCTTTCCACCCTCGTCCCGTTGATATAAACGGGATGTGGGTCCCTATTCTACCCCTTCCAAAGTCCACAATCAGTTCCTTGGTTTTGCTGGTGTTGAGAGCCAGGTTGTTGTGCTGGCACCATTTGGTCAATCGGTCGATCTCACTTCTATACTCTGACTCGTCACCATCTGTGATTCGTCCCACAACAGTGGTGTCGTCGGCAAACTTGATGATGAAGTTTGCATTATGTCCGGCTAAATCTAAGATTTACACTAATCGATCAATTGAAATTAGATAAGATCATAAATTGACAAGTGATAGGAGCAGAATTCTGCCATTTCCTTGTTTCCCATTATAAATTCAACATTTCCCTTGCAGTCAGAGGCAGGTGAATTTACAATGGGAAAAATGGCAGAACAGTTAAACGAGTACTTTGGTTCTGTCTTCACTAACGAAGACACAAACAATCTCCCAGATGTATCAGGGGATTGAGGATCTAGTGAGAGGGAGGAACTGAAGGGAATCCACATTAGTCAGGAAATGGTGTTAGGTAAACTGTTGGGACTGAAGGCAGATAAATCCCCAGGGCCTGATGCTCTGCATCCCCGAGTACTCGAGGAGGTGGCCCTAGAAACCGTGGATGCATTGATGATCAATTTCCAATGTTCCCTCAACTCTGGATCAGTTCCTGTGGACTGGGGGGTAGCCAATGTAACCAAACTTTTTAAGAAAAGAGGGAGAGAGACAACGGGGAATTATAGAGAGCTTTACATCGGTAGTGGGGAAGATGCTTGAGTCGATTATTAAAGATGTTATAGCAGCACATTTGGAAAGCAGTGACAGTATGGATTTATGAAGGGGAGATCATGCTTGACTAATCTTCTGGATTTTTTTGAGGATGTAATAAGTAAGGGAGAGCCAGTGGATGTGTTGTAATGGGACTTTCAAAAAGCCTTTGACAAGGTCCCACACAAGAGATTAGTGTGCAAAATTAGAGCACATGGTATTGGGGGCAGGGTATCGACATGGATAGAGAACTGGTTGGCAGACAGGAAGCAAAGAGTAGGAATCATTTTCAGAATCGAAGGCAGTGACTTGTGGGGTGCTGGAAGGCTCAGTGCTGGGACCCCGTTGTTTACAATATATATTAATGAATTAATTGTGACATCTGCAAGTTTGCGGATGTCACAAAGCTGGGTGGCAGTGTGAGCTGGATGGGGATGCTATGAGGCTGCAGGGTGACTTGGATAAGTTGAGTGAATGGGCAGATGCATGGCAGATGCAGTATAATGTGGATAAATGTGAGGTTATCCACTTTGGTGGCAATAAGAGGAAGGCAGATAATTATCAGAATGGTGTCAGATTAGGAAACGGGGAAGTACAATGGGATCTGGGGGTCCTTGTACATCAGTCACTGAAAGTAAGCCTGCAGGTACAGCAGGCAGTGAAGAAAGCTAGTGGCATGTTGGCCTTCGTTGTGAGAGGATTTGAGTATAGGAGCAAGGAGGTCCTACTGCAGTTGTACAGGGCCCTGGTGAGACCGCACCTGGAGTATTGTGCGCAGTTTTGGTCTCCAAGTTTGAGGAAGGACATTCTAGCTATTGGGGGAGTGCAGATTAGGTTCACGAGGTTATTCCCGGGATGGAGGGACTGACATATGATGAAAGAATGGGTCTACTGGGCTTTTATTCACTGGAATTTTGGATGAGAGGAGATCTTACAGAAACATATACAATTCTTAAAGGATTGGACAGGCTAAATGCAGGAAAAATGTTCAGGATGTTGGGGGAGTCCAGAACCAGGGGTCATAGTTTAAGAATAAGGGGTTGGCCATTTAGGACTGAGATGAGGAAAAACTTTTTCACCCAGAGAGTTGTGAATCTGTGGAATTCTCTGCCACAGAAGGCAGTGGAGGCCAATCCACTGGATGTTTTCAAGAGGGAGTTTGATTTAGCCCTTAGGCCTAAAGGAATCAAGGGATATTGGGAGAAAGCAGGAACAGGGTACTGATTTTAGATGATCAGCCATGATCATATTAAATGGTGGTGCTGGCTCAAAGGGCCGAATGGCCTACTCCTGCACCTATTTTTCTGTTTCTAATTAGGCCATTCGGCCCATGAAGTCTACTTCAAACATGGCTGATCTATCTTTCCCTCTCAACCCCATTCTCCTGCCTTCTCCCCATAACCCCTGACATCCGTACTAATCAAGAATTCATCCATCTCTACCTTAAAAATATCCATTGACTTGGCCTCCACAGCCTTCTGTGGCAATGAATTCCACAGATTCACCACCCTCTGACTAAAGAAATTTCTCCTCATCTCCTTCCTGAAAGAACGTCCTTTAATTCTGAGGCTGTAACTCCTAGTCCTATTTTCTGCCATTAGTGGAAACATCCTCTCCACATCCACTCTATCTAAGCCTTTCACTATTCCGTACGTTTCAATGAGGTCCCCCTCATTCTTCTAAACACCAGCGAGTGCAGGCCCAGTGCTGTCAACGCCTCTGTGGAAAACACCTCAATGGTTCAATCTGTGGTGATTTATTGTCACATGTCTGCAGTTCAGTACAAGTATCAATGAGCACTTAGATACATATTATTCTTTGAAAACCTATATATCTTGATTGAACTTGCTCACTTTTAATATTAAAGAGGGAGTCCTTAGAGTGCAGATGCTGGTTTACACCGAAGATAGACACAAAATGCTGGAGTAACAGTGGGACAGGCCACATCTCTGGATTGAAGGAATGCGTGACGTGTCGGGTCGAGACCCTTCTTCAGACTGAGAGTCAGGGGAGAGGGAACCAGAGATATGAAAGGGTAAAGTGTGAAAACGGTGCATCAAAGGGGACAAAGTTCAAGGAGAATGTAGAATAGATCATTGTTATCGAGGGGAAGGTTACAAAGAAGCATACAAAGGTAAAATCTAATCAGGACAGTCAGACTGGTCGGGGAACTAGGATGAGGGGTGGAGAGGGTTGGAGAGCGAGGGTTACTTGGAGTTAGAGGGCATCAATATTCATACTGCTGGGTTGTAAGTTGCCAAAATGAAATATGAGGTCCTGTGTTTAATAAATCTGAATGGGATATTTTTAAAAGATGGTATTCTGTTAAAGCCTAAATTTGTTGGAATTTTTAAAAAGTTTTGCTGTGTGAAAAATCCAGAGAGGGAAGGTTGATCAATCCACTTTCTGGGGAATATTAACTGGGAGTGGTTTAGAAGAAGAATAAATTTTAGCAAAAAAACCTAAAATTCCTTCCATTATCACACTTGTGAATTATCAACTCGCTGGAGTTTAGAAGGATGAGAGGAAAACCTCATTGAAATGTACCGAATAGTGAAAGGCTTGGATCGAGTGGATGTGGAGAGGATGTTTCCACCAGTGGGAGAGTCTAGAACTGGAGACCACAGACTCAGAATAAAAGGACGTACCATGTGGGTTTCCTCCGAGTGCTCTGATTTCCTTCCACATCCCAAAGACATGCGGTTGCTGGATTAATTATCTGCCGTGTATTATCCTTCCCTCACCCCCACCCTGTACATCGGTGAGTGGTGCAAAAAGGCGGAATTTAATGACAATGTGAGGAGAATAAAAAATGATTCAGTGAATTCAGTTCAGTTTATTGTCACGAGCACCAAGGTACAGTGAAAAGTTTTTGTTGCGTGCTATCCAGTCAGCAGAAAGACAATACGTGATTACAATCTTACAGTGCATAGATACATGATAAGGGAATAATGTTTAGCGCAAGGTAAAGCCAGCAAAGTCTGATCAAGGATAGTCTGAGGGCCACCAGTGAGGTAGATAGTAGTTCAGCACTGCTCTCTGGTTGTGGTAGGATGGTTCAGTGGCCTGTTAACAGCTGGGGAAAAAACAGTCTCTGAATCTGGAGGTGTGCGTTTTTACACTTCTGTACCTTTTGCCCGAAGGGAGAGGGGAGAAGGGGGATTGGCCAACTTGTCCTTGATTATTGTCGATTGATGTCCTATCATAACAGTAACCTCACACCATGATAAAGATTCATAGGCTCTATTAACTACACAGCATACACAACTTCTCTCTTCCGTGTTCTACTTGTATAAAGGAATGCAGCAGACCGCGAAAACTGAAAAGCTAAGTACAAGTACGTACAAGTGCATGACTCATAACATGAGTCACTAATCTACATCCCCCCTCTTAAAGAAGCAACAATACAGGCACATAAACTAAACAAGGCAAGTATCACAACCGATGACAGACTGGTAGAAAGTCAAACATAGTCCGGATACTTCACGACCGGCCTGCAAACACGACCAGCACATGTACGATAGAGACCATCTCCGCTCTTTTTCTCCGGGGAAAGAGCAGGCGATTTCACCGCTGAGGGGGAGTGGACCAACTTCCCTGGAGACAAAGCAGGAGACTGTGGCACAGGCGAAGATGGAACAGACAGAGGAACTGTCGCAGGCATGGATTGTTGTGCTGGCAAGAGCATGCAGGGGTCACTAGATCCGGACAGTACGGAGGAGGAACCGGCTCGTTCACAGGCAGAAGATGTTGCCTGTTGCGTCTGTAGGTGCCGCCATCGGCTCTAACAATATACGAGCGTGGCTCCGAAGCAAGTCCAGAAACTACTCCAATACCATATAACCATATAACCATTACAGCACGGAAACAGGCCATCTCGGCCCTTCAAGTCCGTGCCGAACACTTTCCCCTAGTTCCATCTACCTGCACTCAGACCATAACTCTCCATTCCTTTCCCGTCCATATACCCATCCAATCTATTTTTAAAGGATAAAATCGAACCTGCCTCCACCACTTCCACTGGAAGCTCATTCCACACAGCTACCACTCTCTGAGTAAAGAAGTTTCCCCTAATGTTACCCCTAAACTTCTGTCCTTTAATTCTCAAGTCATGTCCCCTTGTTTGAATCTTCCCTACTCTCAATGGGAAAAGCTTATCCACGTCAACTCTAACCCGCTCATAATTTTAAAGACCTCTATCAAGTCCCCTCTTAACCTTCTGCGCTCCAAAGAATAAAGACCTAACTTGTTCAACCTTTCTCTGTAACTTAGTTGCTGAAACCCAGGCAACATTCTAGTAAATCTCCTCTGTACTCTCTCTATTTTGTTGACATCCTTCCTATAATTAGACGACCAAAATTGTACTCCATACTCCAGAATTGGCCTCACCAATGCCTTGTACAATTTTAACATTACATCCCAACTTCTATATTCAATGCTCTGATTTATAAAGGCCAGCACACCAAAAGCTTTCTTTACCACCCTATCTTCATGAGATTCCACCTTCAGGGAACTATGCACAGTTATTCCTAGATCCCTCTGTTCAACTGCATTCCTCAATTCGCTACCATTTACCATGTACGTCCTATTTTGATTTGTCCTGCCGAGATGTAGCACCTCACATTTATCAGCATTAAACTCCATCTGCCATCTTTCAGCCCACTCTTCCAAATGGCCTAAATCGCTCTGTAGACTTTAAAAATCTACTTCATTATCCACAACACCACCTATCTTAGTATCATCTGCATACTTACTAATCCAATTTTCCACACCATCATCCAGATCATTGATGTACATGACAAACAACAGTGGACCCAACACAGACCCCTGAGGCACCCCACTAGTCACCGGCCTCCAACCTGACAAACAGCCATCCACCATTACTCTCTGGCATCTCCCATTCAGCCACTGTTGAATCCATCTTGCTACTCCACCATTAATACCCAACAATTGAATCTTCTTAACCAACCTTCCATGAGGAACCTTGTCAAAGGCCTTACTGAAGTCCATATAGACAATACGGTCGTGGCCTTTGTCAGTCTCTAAGCGGACCACCTGCCCTTTGGTCAGCGGTAGCAGTGGCATCCTCGTCTTGTCGAACCATTTCTTTTGAAAGTCACGCTTCTGTTGCAACCTGGATTGAACCTCCTCAGGCGGAAAAACTTGTGGGATTAATGCATTCAGAGACTATGCATTCACCTTATATATTCCCCTCGTGGTTTTTACTGACCTCTAAAACAATTTTTGCTTTATTTTGAACCTACAGCACCTACAGATCTTTGAGCGTGAGAAATTTGTGATCAGCGTGAGAGCGTGAGAATTTTGTGAAATGCGTGAGTCTCACGCTCAAGGCGTGAGAGTTGGCAGCCCTCCAGCTCTCCCACAGCCCACTGTCTCCGCCTCTTCCTTTCTTCTTCCCGCCCCCACCACCCCCACATCAGTCTGAAGAAGGGTCTCGACCCGAAACGTCATCTATTTCCTTCGCTCCATTGATGCTGCCTCACCCGCTGAGTTTCTCCAGCATTTTTGTCTACCAGGAATAAGTAGGTTAACCTATGATGAGCGTTTGTCGGCACTGGGCCTGCACTCGCTGGGGTTTAGAAGGATGAGGGGGGACCTCATTGAAACGTACAGATTAGCGAAGGCTTGGTCAGAGTGGATGTGGAAAGGATGTTTCCACTATTGGGAGAGTCTTGGACTAGAGGTCATACTCTTAGAATTAAAGGATGTTCTTTTAGGAAGGAGACAAGGAGAAATGTCTTTAGTCAGAGGGTGTTGAATCTGTGGAATTCTTTGCCACAGAAGGCTGTGGTGGCCAAGTCAATGGATGTTTTAGGGCAGAGATAGATAGATTCTTTTTTTTTCACTTATATTATTATTGATTTTTCACAGAGATATATACAAAACAGTGCAACACCATCACCATAAATAAAACAAAATTAGAAAATCAACAATCTAAATAAATAAATAGACTGGGGAAATAAATAAATAAATTAATAAATTAATTAATTAATTAAAGGAATAAGACCGTGTGGTTTACTTACCAAATTAAAAAAACACACGTTACATTGATTAGTTATCTGGAGATATTTCAATATTCACACAAACATACCATCTCGTTCTATATAACACAATCTTCCGATATCTAGCTCGGCATTTGTCTAATTGGTGTCATGGATCAAATAAACGGTCCATTTTTCCCAGATCTTCTCAAATGAATTCTCCTTGACTCTCAAGGAATATGTCAGTTTCTCCATATTAAAGATGTCTCGCACAATTTCTAACCACTGTTCCTGTTTTGGACTTTTTGTCATTAAGCCACTGCCTGGTAATGGCCTTCTTACTTGCTGCAAGCAAAACTTTAATCAAATATGTATCTTCTATCTTTACAATATCTTTAATGTGCCCCAGATACATCACAGGGCAGGTATTTGGGATTTTATAACCCAAGATATGTTTAACAACTGCGTTAACATTTTCCCAATATGGGCTTATCTTTACACAGTTCCAGAAAATATGCGAGTGGTCTGCCTCCGTATTCCCGCACAGCCTCCAACAGTGTTGTTGGACAGCAAGTTGTCTGCTTTTTATTTTGGATGTTATAAAAAAGCGAGTTAGATTCTTCCAGCTAAATTCTCTCCATATTAGTGAGCTTGTGGATGTACATTGTGTTTCACACATTTGATACCATTCTTCTTCTGTTATTTGAATTTTTAATTCTGCTTCCCATTTTGTTTTTATATAGCGTTGATTCTCCCCCGCTTCCCACCAGAGCTTGGTAGAAAGCAGAGATGACCCGAGACCCCTTCTGTTTGTATGCATCCACAATCACCTTGATCACATTATTTGAAGTTTCATCTAGTTCTGGCCTTATCTCTTTTGTAAAGTAGTCTTTTAATTGCAAGTATCTAAAAAATCTTTGTTTTCGAGAGCATACTTTGACTTTAAATCTTGGAAGCTCATAAACTCGCCATTTTCTGAAACTGTATACATTGCCGTTATGCCTTTTTGTTCCCATTCTTTGAATCTTGAATCAAACACCCCTGGCTTAAACTTTGAGTCATATGCGAACCACTTCAATGCGTGAACCCCTCTTTTTAATTTGTATTTTTCCACAATAACATTCCATATTTCTAATGTAAATGCTACTATTGGATCCATAGCATGTCTCAAACCCCCTCTGAGATATTTGTCTCCCACCAAAATCTGGATCTGGTAACCCTGTATCTCCCTTTCTATTTCTTTCCATCGAGATTCATAATCAGGTCAACACCAACAAGCCAGAGGTCTGTGTTGAGCTGCATAAAAGTATTTCTGCAGATTTGGTAAAGCCATTCCACCCTTGCTTTTCAGCAGTTGAAGTGTTGTTAGTTTTATTCTTGTTTTTTTGCTATTCCAAATGAATCTAGAGATCATCTTATCCCAGGCTATGAATTTGTCTCGGGGAACATTAATTGGGAGAGATTGGAATAAATATAGTAGTTTAGGTAGGATATTCATTTTTACCATTTGTATTCTGGCACTGAAGTCTAGAGGAAGGGTCGACCACCTTTCAACATCCTTTTTGATATTTTGTTCAATTTTGTTATAATTAGTTTCAAACATGTTGGAAAGTGTTTTGGTTATAGTTACACCAAGATACTGCATCGTTTTAGAATTCCATTTCAGATTATATGCGTCTCTGATTTGTTGGGATGGAGTATAATTGAATGAAAGAATTTGTGTTTTTGTTATATTCAGTTTATACTCTGAGTAGTATCCATATGTTTCAAGTCGGTTCATTAGGTTTGGGAGACATATATCTGGTCGTTCAAGAAAAATAATGACATCATCAGCGAAAAGACCAATGATATGTTCTTTCCCCCCTATTTTGACCCCCTGCAGGTCTTCTCTCTGCCTTATTGCTTGTGCTTAGGGTTCAATATCCAAAACGAAGAGAGTAGGAGAAAGACAGCATCCTTGTCTTGTGCCCCTCTCTAACTGGTTTCTTTTCGATAGGTTTCCATTTACCTTAATCCTAGCTGTAGGCTCCTGATATATTGTTTTAATACACCAAATTGCATCTTCATTGAGACCAAATCTCCTCAGTACTTCATATAAAAATACCCAACTAACACAATCAAAGGCTTTTTCTGCATCTAAACTGACCAGGACCATATTTGTATCCTTTTTTTGATAATTGTCCACAATGTGGAGGGTTCTTCTAATATTGTCCTGTGTTTGATGCCCCCTAATAAATCCAGTTGGTCTTCATTAATCAGATCTGGTACAAAAGTCTCGAGTCTTGCAAATGATTGAGGTAAATAATTTGTAGTCTACGTTTAAAATTGAGATTGGCCTGAAATTTTTACATTGCTCTTTGTCTTTGCCTTCCTTAGGTAAAATGGTAATAATTGCTTCCTTCCATGATGGGGGAGCCCCGCCCTCTTTAAGGGTCCAGTTAAAGCAAGACAGGAGCCGAGGTGTTAGCTCTTTCTTAAAGGCCTTGTACCATTCTGGTGGAAACCCATCGCTGCCTGGTGATTTACTAGCCTTAAGTCTACTGATTGCAGCTTCCAGCTACTTAACTGTAAATTGTGACGTAATGGTATTATTTTGTGTCTCACCAATGGATGGCAGGTCGAGTGAGTTAAGAAAACTTCACATTGTCCTTTCGTCAGCTGATGGTGGTTTAGAATAAAGTTTCTTATAGTATTCTTCAAATATTCTTTCTATCTCATCTGGCTCATGTGATAATTGATTGGTTTTAGGATCCCTTATTTTATGAATTGTATTGGAGGCCTGCTGTTTACACAGGCGTCTGGCCAGGAGTCTAGTTGCTTTTGAACCTACTTCATAATAGGTCTGCTTTACAAATCTTGCCCTTTTTTCTATATCTCCCCTAGGATCTCATCTATCTCCCCCCTTATTTCCTTAATCTGTTTTAGTACCAACTGATCCTGTATGTTTTTATGTTTTTTCTCCAATTCTTTCAATTTTTCTACTTTATGTTCATATGTAGCTAGCCGGGCCTTTTTTTGTGATGATGTCAGGGCGATCAGCTTTCCACGTATAACTGCCTTCATAGCATCCCACAGTATTGCAGGTTCCACATCCCCATTATCATTCTCTTCTATGTACCTTTTTATCTCTTCCCTTATTTGTTCCACATTTGCCTTATTATTCAAAATACCCACATTGAGCCCCCAAACAGTATTTCTTTTTCTACTATCCAGGTGTACTGTCAAGCTGACCGCACTGTGATCAGATACATCTGCCACCCCGATTTTACACTCTGTGATCCTGTGGCTTTCACTCGTATTCATTAAAAAGTAGTCAATCCTGGAGTAGACTGGGTGAGGTACTGAATAGTGTGTGTAGTCCCTTTCTAAAGCGTGGAGTTCTCTCCAAACATCAATTAGGCCCATTTCCCGCACCGATGTGTTAATAAACTTGGTCAGATGCATCTTGTTTTTTTAGGCTTGTTGTATCCAAATTATGATTCATAACCACATTGAAGTCCCCTCCACATATCAAAATACCTTCAGTCTCTAAAGCAATAATGTCAAACAGAGTTTTGAAAAAACATTTGGTACTCTCTGGGGGGCATATACATTGATCAGTGTCACTACTTTGTTATCCAGCTTTCCTTTAACTAATACATGCCTTCCCTCTTTGTCCCTGACTTCTTTATGGCATTCAAATTGTACTGCATTTGTGATAAGGATAGCCACTCCCCTCTTTTGGCTAGTTTTATAGGAACTATGAAATGCATTTCTAAAGCCAAAGCGTTTTAATTTCTCATGTTCTTGTTGAGGCAGGTGTTTTTTTTTCTAAAAATAATACCTGAGCCTTTTCTTTTTTCAGTTTAGACAGGACCTTGCTCCTTTCAACTGGATTATTCATCCCATTTACATTGATTGACACCAATTTAATAGTATTGCATGACATTTAATTTACCTAATCCTGTATTGCATTCATAAATCTCCAGATAACTTGGAACTGTGCAGGTCTGAACATCTGGACAACATGTGTCAAATAAAGAAAATTAAAAAAAGAGAAAACAGTTGACTTCCAAGTAAGGGTGATTCCTTGCCACCCTGAGTCCCCATTGGCAGGTAGAAGGGAAAACCTCCTCCTAGAGGGCCCCTCACTAGAGGTGAAACACTCCATTTCACGCATCCTGGTATCGTCCAACGTCATCCGATAGCACTTATTTTCTAGTCCAAAAGAAGTCGTGACACAATAAAAGCTAATTGGATGGGGTTTGCTCAGACTCCTGTAGTCGCTCTCTTGCTGTCTCACTCCCATCTTCGCTCCTCTTTCCAACTCTCTGCCATGTCAAAGCCTGGAGAAGACGCTCCATCTCTGGGTCCGCCGGCTCCTCAGCGCTGCAATCTGGTGTCTCCACGGAGTAGCCTCGCCTCCTCAGCTCATGCACTGCGTCTTGTGCACTATGATATGTGCATGTTCCTGAGTCCCAGTGAATGGGCATCTTGTCCAGCGGGGTCTGGAAGCAGACACCCCTCTCCTTCAGGGCCCTCTTTATTCCCTTATATGCCTTGCGCTTCTGGACAACCTCCGTTGCATAGTCGTGGTCAAATGATAGACGTCGCCCGTCAATCATTATCTTCTTTACCCAGGCCTTTTTCCAATACCATTTCTTTGGTATTAAACTCCAGGAAATTTACCACTATGGACCTAGGTGGTGCGTTACGTTCCGGTTTGCGAGCCAAAGCTCTGTGCGCGCACTGGATCCGTACGTTGGTGTCCATTGTTATTGCGAGTTCAGTTTTCAAAAGTTGCTCCACAAATTCAGACATGGATTTGCCTTCTTTCTCTTCAGGTACGCCGTAGATGCGAATGTTATTTCGTCTAGACCGTCCTTCCAAATCAGTCCGTTTTTCTTGCATGACTTTCTGTTTTTTCATAGATTTAATCATCACAATTTTCATAGCCATGTTAATTGTCTCAGCCTCTTCGATTCGTGCCTCTGCTTTGTTTAGACTAGTTTCGTGGGCATGGATTTGTTTGGAGTTAGCAGAAAGTTTATGGTAAATTTCTTGCTTCAGATCTTTGAGTTCGGCTTTCATGTCTTCTTTGAGTCCTTCTTTAAGTTTATGTAAATCCACTTTATATTCAGCCCTGAAGTCACGTATTTCCTTACTGATATTGTGGAGCATTGGGCGCACGGTTTTTGCCGAGTTATCTTTTGAGCTTTGAGCTTTGTCCATCTCCGGTGAATTCTTTCTTTCTCGTCCGTCACGTTTCTTTTGACTTCTAGTTGTTGCTCCCCCACTCATTCCAATACAGAATGCTGCGAATTATGTGGCAATTAGTGAATTAAGGGAGGCAAGTTTTAAACTTGCTATCGGGAGCTCGAGATTAAGCAGCCATCTGCTCGCCTCGCCACCGGAAGTCGAGATAGATAGATTCTTGATTAGTACGGGTGTCAGAGGTTATGGGGAGAAGGCAGGAGAATGTGGCTAGGGTCGAGAGATAGATCAGCCACGATTGCATGGCGGATTAGACTTGATGGGCCGAATGGGCTAAATCTACTCCTATCACTTATGACTTTATGACATGACCTTGGGCCACCTTCCCATCTGATCTAGATCCCATTGCAAACAGATACCTTTTCCTCACTATCTACTGTACCAACCTCTCTTCCATTGACTGCATTTATATCTCACTCTGGCCATGGAGGAGGCCCAGGACAGAAAGGTCGGATTTGGAATGGGAGACGGAGTTGACGGTCACTTAGGGACCACAGATGGGCTGTAAAATATTCTTCCTTCAATGCATGGATTTTAAACATTAATATATTAAAATTAATATAATAAAATCAATTGTGCAAATGAAAAGATGTCTGTCCAGTTTTATTTACAGATGTATTGGTCCGCTTCCAGATCCAATCACCATCTCTAACTTTTCACAGGGATGGATTCAGTGAGTGTAGACTGAACTCCACTCTCCCCTTCACCCCCCTCTTCCCTCTTCCCGCCCCAATCCCTCCTTCTCCACTTCCCCCCCCCCTACCCTTCTCCTCCCCCCTTCTTCCCTTCCCCTGCTCCACTCTTCTCCCCCTTCTCCACTCCCCAGGGCTCTCACTTATCTTTTTTCCCCTGTTGCCAGCCAGGCAAGCTAGGCAGCTTTTTAGGTTGTCAAATGACAGTTTAGGTGGTCATTTAAGACGGCTTGCATGACGCGTGCAATAATGTGCTCGGACGAAGTGCGTAGTTACCAGTCGGAATTATGCTCAATGAAGCATTCACATATTATTTCTGCTTCAAATAGTCACAAACTAAACATATTCACCAATCAAGACATGATATATACCACAATGACATGCAGCAAAATTATAATACAATATCTCAACTCTTTTTACACATTGCAATGAATGCAATTTCTATTATTTCTTTCCACTTCCAAACAAAAATGTGGTTGAATTATTCAGCGTATGATCAACCTGCGTCAATAAATCCTGGACCATGGTAACATATATGCTTAACCATGCACACTACAGATTGATGCAAGCATGTTTTCTGTGAAGGACTGAAAATTATCATGACATGGCCATAGCATGGGTCGTTATTGCTATTGGTACAGAAACACTCTCGCTTCCCACATAATTTATCCACAACGAAATATACAGGTTGCAAGGACATTTCTAAAGGGATTTTATGATAATAGCTGTTAAAACTGACTATACCCATCTGACAGGTTAAACATTACACTAAATGTTCTTTTGGCAATATGTTTAAAGGTGTCAAAACGCCACATTACCGGACATTCAGATTAGATGAATGTGTTGTGAACAGCAATGAAGATACCCAGTTTGTACGCACCAGATTTTTAAAAGATTATGGATAAACGCTGTTTCCATCATTCCCACTTCAGAACTAACGTTAAAATTACAACTGAAATATATGACCGACTGTAGAAGTAAAACCTGGATAAATCCAACGTATATGTTGCTCAATAAATAACTACATTACTGACAATCCATATTAAGAGCATTGATTTGCCATTAAAATGCATTCTGTAATAACATGTCAACGGCAGCAGTGCCAATCGAACACTGCGGTTTTACTGTTTCACGTGTTCACAATTTAATGAATCCATCTTTATGGATTAAAACAAATAATAACATTGGGAATTAAAACACATTTGACTGCATTCCGTTATCAAACATAGTCAATGTTCGCTCTGAAGACATTTCCAGCACAGTAGGGTCGGGGGGGGGGGGGGGGGTGAATCAGTGAATCAGGATAGATGGCGGGGTGTGGGGGGAGGGGGGGTTGAGAAGGCAATCGGTGCGGAATGGATGGATTGAGGCAGGGGAATTAGTACGTTGGAGTAGGTAAAATTGTGAGGGGAGAGCGCGGGGGATGTCAGTGGTGTTGAATGGGGGGATCAGTACGGGATGGATGGGGAGGATCAGTACAGGATGAATGGGTGGTTCAGTACAGGATGAATGGTGGTGGGTCAGTACAGTGTGGATTGGGCGGTCTGTGCAGGATGAATGGGGAGATCAGTACAGGATGAATGGTGGTGGGTCAGTACAGTGTGGATTGGGGGTCTGTGCAGGATGAATGGGGAGATCAGTACAGGATGAATGGCGGGAGCAGTGCAGGATGGATGGGAAGGGGGTCAGTACAGGATGAATTGGGACCCCAGTGTAGGATGGATGGGGGGGATGGCAGGAGAATCAATGCGAGGTGGATAGGGAGATCAGTGCAGGTTGAATAGATGGGGGGGTGGTAGATGGGGAGGGGAGCACAGGGGAGTCAGTGAGGACTGAATAGAGGGGGGAATGGGGATCAGTGTGAGGTGGAGAGGAGGGGTCCCAGGATAAGGGGGGATGGAGGGGGGCGTACAAGAGAGAGAGAGAGAGGGGAAGGGGCAGAGGAGGTGGTGATGAAGGAAGGTCAG
This sequence comes from Malacoraja senta, assembly GCA_038087875.1. Classification (NCBI taxonomy): domain Eukaryota; kingdom Metazoa; phylum Chordata; class Chondrichthyes; order Rajiformes; family Rajidae; genus Malacoraja; species Malacoraja senta. The sequence goes on from CM075977.1 coordinate 393,227,366, forward strand.
CACTCCTCGGACAACACCGGCATCATCGCCCTGCAGCCTTGGCCGTCCCTGTCCACCGCCAAGTGCCACCACCAAAGGGGGAGGCAGTTGGGATCTCCTCGCCACCGCCTCCCCTCCTCCGCCAGACAACAGGAAGGTGCGGGGCCGAGCGGTGCAGGTGCTTCAGATGGCGGAAGGGGGCCTCCACCTTCTTTCCTCCCTCCCTCCTCCCAGCCTCAGCGTGCGGGAGGGTTTGTTTTGAAAGCGGTTATCGCCATTGGCGGAGTGGCACTCAGCGGCCACGATGAGGGCGGGCAGGGTGCAGGAGGAGGTGGAGCCGCCATCGCCACTGCTGCTGCTGTGCAGGGCCTGTCATTCACTCCGATCCTCCGTCACCCCGCAACTACAGTCGTCGCCGCCGACGACCAGAAACGTCACTTATTCCTTTTCTCCAGAGATGCTGCCTGACCCGCTGAGTTACACCAGATTTTTGTGTCTATCTTCGGTATAAACCAGTATCTGCAGTGTCAAGCCGGGCAAAATGACACGGCTTTTAGGTTGCCCGGCGGGACTTTAGGTGGCCCTGCTCCCTCCCCGCCCCTCACATCCCCTTCTCCCCTCTCCCTCCCTTCTCCCATTCTCCAATCCCCCCCCCCCCCACTTTCCCCGACGCCCCCCATTTGTGGACCCAGCCTGTGACAGCTAGATCCCACTGATAGTACAGCACATAGGCCACATCATCTGTTTTAGTAACATTGACTATGGGATGAATGCAGACTTTGGGAACAACACCCCCCACTTCCCCACCCCCGCCCCGTCGCCTTGCTTCAAAATGGGTGGTGGGTATTTAGACTCAGTGGCCAGAGCAGGTGGATGGCACTGGTACATTGACAACATTGCCTGTACCCAGTTGAAAAGCCATCTGCCTCTGGGGGTTTGGAGAGACCATTGGAAGAGAGATCTGCCTCTGGGACAACTCGTGGCCAACAGTTTAGTTCCCATGAGGACATTGGGGGTTCGATACCAACCCCTGGGGCCCCTGTGTCACATTTAGTTCAGAGATACAGTGCCCTTCGGCCCACCGAGTCCGCACCGACCAGCGATCCCCCCGCACACTATCCCACACACGCTAGGGACAATGTATACTTATACCAAGCCTATCAACCTCGAGTTAGGGTTAGGGTTTCCTCCCGCGCTACAAAGGCGCACAGGTTTGCATAAATTGTCCCTAGCGTGTGTGGGATAGTGTGCGGGGGATCGCTGGTCGCAGGCCCGGGGCGTCGAGGCGATGCATTGAAAATGGCGGTGATCTGATCCCGCCCACTGCGCACGCGCGGAGAGACGGCGTCATTTTGCGTCGCTTCTGCATCTTTGGTCACCAGCTTTCCCCCACTGCGCAGGCGCGATGGTCGCAAATATATTTTTTTCAAATCAACCCGCGGGCCTGAACCTGAATTTCCCGAATTTCGCGTAAATTCCTTCAAAGTGGAAACACTGATTGCCCTCTAACTTTTCTTGGAATTTTTTTAACTCTGGAAAAAAAGGCGGGTGCGATCGCACCCAACGCACCCCCCCTTCTGACGGCCATGTAAGGTGCCACATTGCAGACTTTTCAGCAAAGTAGAAGCACACGGCATGAATGGGAAAATAGACACACGAGGCTGGAGTAACTCAGCGAGACAGGCGGCATCTCTGGAGAGAAGGAATGGGTGATATTCCGGGTCGAGACCTTTCTTCATTTGTTCTATATCTCTCCCTATCATCGTCTAGAGGGCTTGAACAGCAGACTGTCGGCAGCGGCAAGTGCGGAGGGTTTGAAGGCCCCGACCACGGGTGAACAAAGGAGGAAGATGACTGAAATTTATTGCCTTCCATCACAGTGAGGAATGTGGATTCCACTGTGGTGGATGTTTATGTTAAACTTTATTTTTATGTGGCTGTGCGTATCTTTGTTTTTCACTTAGTATGGCTGGATGGTAACTCAAATATCACTGTATTAATTGGGGCGTTAGAATAAACGTGAACTTGAACTTGAACTATATCTCTCATTTCCCTATCCCCGAACTCTCAGTTCGAAGATGGGTCTCGACCCGAAATGTCACCCGTTCCTTCTCTCCAGAGATGCTGCCTGTCCCGCTGAGTTACTCCAGCATTTTCTGTCTATCTTCGGTTTAAACCAGCATCTGCAGTTCCTTCCTGGCATAAAAGGGACATGGATACGTTGGCTCAGGAGCAGACAGAGGTCAGAGATACTGAGCTACCAGAACATGAAGCAAGATGTGAGTTACCAGAGGAACTCAATTTAGTCCCAGTTTATTTTATTTTATTGTTACGTGTACCGAGGTACAGTGAAAAGCTTTTGTTGTGTGCTAACCACTCAGCGGAAAGACCATACATGATTACAATCGAGCCATTTACAGTGTATAGACACATGATAAGGGCAAAGTCCGATCAAGGATAGTCAAGGGTCTCCAGTGAGGTAGATACTAGTACAGGTCCGCTCTCTGGTTGTGATAGGATGATTCATTTGCCTGATAACAGCTGGGAAGAAACTGTCCCTGAATCTGGAGGTGTGCGTTTTCACACATTTATACCTTTTGCCCGATGGGAGAGGGGAGAAGAGGGAGTGGCCAGGGTGCGAATCGTCCTTTATTATGCTGCTGACCTTGCCGAGGCAGCGTGAGGTATAAATGGGAGTCAATAGAAGGGAGGTTGGTTTGTGTGATGGTCTGGGCTGCGTCCACAATTCGCTGCAATATAAAGTCATAAGGTTATAAGGAATAGGAGTAGAATTAGGCCATTCAGCCCATCAAGTCTACTCCGCCAATCAATCATGGCTGATCGATCTCATCCTCCTAAACCCATTCTCCTGCCCATAACCTCTGACACCTATACTAATCAATAATTCATCTAGCTCTGCCTTTAAAATATCCACCGACTCATTCCTGGGATCATTCTTGTGAACCTCCTCTGAACCCTCTCGAGACAGCACATCCTTCCTCAGATATGATGCTCAAAATTACTCACAATTTATTGTGGCCTTGGATGGAGCTGTCCCCAAAACAAGCTATGATGCATCCCGATAAAGTGCTTTCTAAGGTGCATCTATCTATGATCTTCAGAGATGCTGCGTTACTCAGCACTTCTACACAAGATTCCAGCCTCTTGAGTTTACCTTGTGGCTTCACAGATACAATCGTTTATTCATTTTGCTCGAAGAAACTTAAGAAGGCTGGAATTCTAAACAATAATCTCATCTTTCCGGTTTTACCATCAATAAAATAGACTGACTGTTTGGGGCCATATGATTTCTCAGCATATCTCAAGACAAGATTAGGCAAGCAATGTACCAAGAAAGAAATGCTAGTCAGTTCAGTCACTGGCCATCTCCTCTCCACTCTTTCATTCCTGAGCTACCGGGAGTGGCATTCAGGGGCAGCACGGAGGTGCAGCGGGTAGAGCTGCTGCCTCACAGCGCCAGAGACCCAGGTTCGATCCTGACTTTGGGTGCTGTCTGTACGGAGTTTGTACGTTCTCCCTGTGACTGTGTGGGTTTTCTCCAGGTGCTCCGGCTTCCTCCCACACTCCAAAGACATATAGGTTTGCTGGGTTAATTGGCTGGGTATGAGTGTAAGTTGTCCGGGCGATCAGTGATCACCCTACACACCAGAACTATCCTACACACTACACACTACAAACCTGTGTGCCTTTGGAATGTGGGGGGAAACCGGAGCACCCGGAGAAAACGTGGTCACAGAGACAAGGTACAAACTTGGTGCAGACAGCACCCGTGGTCGGGATCGAACCCGGGTCTCTGGTGCTCTAAGGCAGCAACTCTACCGCTGCGCCACCGTGCCGCCCTCTGAACTTTACTGAAGTGAAATCAAAAGAAGAGTTTCACTGTGCGTCTGTACACGTGATAATACTGTAGAGAGCCATTCAACCACACATGACAACAAACTAGACTGTAAACCATTGCTCTCGGCTAGCTCTGGTGCTTGTCATTCCCAACCACACACATCATCAGGGGGAGGGCTGATGTCTCCTCACCAACCCCATGAGACAGGAAATGCGCATCAGCTTTATAGTAAGACCAAAACCAAAGAGCTTCTCCAAATACGCGGGCGATGCACTTGAAGGGTTTGTGGATTGTTGCACTGATATTCAATGGAAGTTTCTTGATTAAAACAACCCACCATTTCTCCGTAACCCGCTAAGTAGGTTGCTTCTCGGTTTAACCGAGAGTCGTGAAAGGAAGCTTGTCCTAGACAACGATGAGTTCCTCCTCACTGGCCCCCACACCCCACACCCTCGTCATGGCCTGTTCACGGGGGCATCTGAAGGTCATTGATCCGAAACCTTCTCTCTCTCTCTCTCCTGATCCGCTGAGAATTTCCCCGCTTTCGAGCTTCAGCTGCAGTTTCCAGCACAGGCTGGAGTTCGGTCTTATGTTTGTGCTAATGGCCCCAGGGTTTAGTGTGGGAGATCACGCGCTTGTTGTCACGAGCCAAGGGTGTTTTGTTCTCATATGTCCCAAAGAGAACTAAGAGTGATACAGCGTGAAAACAGGCCCTTCGGCCCAACTAGCCCGCTCCGACCAACATGTCCCAGCTGCACTAGTCCCACCTGCCTACCTTTAGGCCCATATCCCTCTAAAGTTTAGAGACACAATGCAGAAACAGGCCCTTCGACTCACCTTGGGTATGTGTGACACTAATCAACCTAAACCCAAATCAAATGAAGGCAGTCCTTTGAAAGTGGCGTCACAGGTAGACAGGGCGGTTAAGAAGGCGTTCGGCACATTGGCCTTCATCAATCGGGGTATTGAGTAAGAAAGTTGAGATATTATCTGAATATTATTGTTATTAATGTGCCAACCAGCGATCCCCAGGGAGAACGTTCAAACTCTGAGACAGGATTGAACCTGGGTCTCTGGCGCTGTAAGGCAGTAACTCTGCCACTGTGCCACCCTGGCTTACCTGTACCATGTACCTATCTAAATGTTTTTAAAATGTTATTGTCCCTGCCTCAACTACCCCCTCTTGTTCCATGCACCCACCACTCTCTGTGTGAAAAGGTTACCCCTTGAGTTCCTATTAAATCTTCCCCCTCTCACCTTAAACCAATGTATGCCCCCCTGGTTCTTGATTCCCCTATTCTGGGTAACAGACTTTGTGCATCTACCCAATCTATTCCTTTCATGATCTTACACACCTCTCTATAAGATCACTCCTCATCCTCCTGCGTTCTGAGGAATAGAGTCATCACCTGCCCCAACCTCTCCCAACAGCTCAGGCCCTCAAGTCCTGGCAACAGCCTCATAAACCTTCTCTGTACTCTCTCCAGCTAAACAACATCGTTGCTACACATTATATTCCAACTTTGGCTCACCGACGATCTTGTACAAGATAGAAACGGAAAATAGGTGCAGGATTCGGCCCTTCGAGCCAGCATTTGATATGACCATGGCTGATCATCCAGTATCAGTACCTCGTTCCTGCTTTTCTCCCCATATCCCTTGATTCCGTTAGCAGTGCAACAGTAAGATAACATCTCAGCTTTATTACTCAATATTCCGATTGATGAAGGCTTCTTAACCACCCTGTCTACCTGTGATGCCACTTTCAAGGAACTGCATTTATTTCATTTGGGTTTAGGTTTAATAGTGCCACACATACGAAGATACAGTGAAGAGCTTTGTTTGAGTGCTATATCATATCCAATCTCATCAGAGACTTGTCGCACCTCGGTCATTCCTTCTTCTCCCTGTACCCATCCAGCAGAAACATAGAAAATAGGTGCAGGAGGAGGCCATTCGACCCTTCGTG